>WSYQ01000447.1:0-21920 GCA_011426435.1 Lysiphlebus fabarum
AATGAAAAATTGTTAATTTTTTTTTGTATAAATTAAAATATTGTTTAATGTAAATGCAAATATCACATTGCGTGACTTGTAGATAAATTGAAACAATATGTATTTCGATTTTTATAAAAACTTTTGTGTTTAACAACAAAACTACATGTTTCAGTGATGTTGGTCAATGACTAGTCAGGCAACACAAAATAACCTGAAACATTTCCATATTGCAAGCAGCGGATCTTTATAATACGTATAAATATTTGAATCATTGTTGCCACTGTAGTTTAAATTTAAAAGACAGAAATTTCATGTCTAATGGAAAAAAAAAAAAAAAAAACAAATTACTGATTTTAACTACGAGGTCACAATATTACTATCTGTTTTAATATGTTACAATTCAAATTGGATTTATAATTTAAATTAATAATTTTTATTAACACGCAAACTCGTTAAATTTTATTTTATTTGTTCTATATTGACTTTTTTTGTTTGTTTTAATATATATTTATATTTTATTTTTAAATTCGAGGGTTTTATAATTATCATTTATTAATTGATGAGTTGAAATATGTTCCATAATAGGCCATTCCAGTTGATAAAAAATAAATAAATAGTTAATTTTTACTTTTTTTTATCTTTGCAATTTGTGGATAAATAATGAAGGGTTTGTTTTTTTATGTATTAAAAATGGTGGGTTTATATGTATCGATATATTTTATGATGATCATCAAGTTTAAAAAATCTTTGTATAAAATACGTCAAGCCACTTTTTTTCCCTAAAAATTTATACTGCTATATTTTTTATTATTTTTTTTTTCCCTCCGTTTCGTAATAATAATCAACGATGTGTTGATGTCTAAATTTTATTTTTATCATTTTTTTTTTTTTCGGTGGTAAATTGGAGGGTGCCAACATGTTTGTTGAAAATAAACAGGAAGTAAAGCTTCTGTGATTTTATTTGATTTAAGTTTTCAAAATTTTGTTATTAAATTTCGTTTTTTTTTTTCTTTTTTTTTTGTTATTATTAAATATTTTGTTATATATTTTTTTTTTTATTTTCATTGCTGTGTGGTGGTATAACTACTGATGTTTAAAATTTTTTTTAAAACTTTTCACACCCGTAGCCAAGTTTGCAAACGTGTTTTTCCAGCGGATAGCAAAAAATAATATATATTTATACAAAGTTTACAAAACGAGCAACTTTTTGCTGCTTTCAAAGATAAGCCAAGAGTTTAACTGAAAAAAGTATAAAATAAATCGTTAAAAAAGTGTATGCACGTATGTGAGTAAGATAAAGATGTGTAAAAAAAGAATAAAAAAAAAAATAAATAAATAAAAATAAAGAGTTAGAATAAAAATTGTATTTTCTTTTTAACTCAAGTATAAATTTTATAACAAGTGCTATGACGAAGTAAAAAAGTCAGGATTTAACATCTTCGGTCACAAAGTGTATTATCACACAACAAACTTTTATAAACACATAATAAAAACACTTGAGTTTGTTTTTTTTTTTATTTTTTTAAATTATCTTATTTTTAAATGTTTATTTTTTGAATATGTTTTTGATTATAGAATCAAGTTTATTATATAGTTAATAATTTTTTAAATAATTTTTTACTTTAATCATGTCCTAATTTCAGTTTTATCTATGACGTCAGAGCCATCTTGCAACTCCCACAATGATTTGGTACACAATTTATTTAAAGATGCGATGCTATCTGTAAAGCGAAAAAAAAATTTGATATTTTCATTTTTTATCTTGATTAAATGCTCATTCAGTGTAAATTTGGCTAGCTTTATCATATTTTTATTAAATAGATATTAGCTTGATCTGATTCAGATTAGAATTTATATGAAGCTAAAATTTTCAAATATATTGATTTTAAAAATATATTTTTATCTTGAAAAAGTCTTGATTCAGATTTCACCAAGTTATTTTTATTATGGTAGCAATGTTGATATTTACTTATTATTTTATTAATTTCTATTATTAATTTATAATTTTTATTTATTTATTTATTCTGTTATATATAACAGAATTGCCCAGCATGTTAAGTGCCAAACTTGTAATCCTGCGTTCGATGGTTCTAATCCTGGTCGTATTAAATCAATTTAAGTTGGGTTAGGTTATACTACCATTTTAATACTCACATACAATTTTTATTTTTCTACACTAAATTTCTAACGGAAATTAATCTTAAATACTATTTTGAAATTATTGTCTGAAATTTTTATTTTATTATTGATTAAATTAATTTTGTAACTGATAAATATAACCTATATAATATTTAAATTTAGTAGTTGATATAGAAAAAAGAGGTATTTCAATAACAAAAACATATATTTTAATGAAACAATTTTTCAAAATTCTTGTTAAATTGATAGAAAAAAATTTTACTTCATTTTTCTCAATTCAACAACATAAAATTAAATTTGTCAACCTATTTCAACATCATAAAAAAAAAAAAGTAAAATAAAAAAAAAATATCAATGTAACATGAATTGCAGAAAATTCGTGAGAATAATTGAAATAGAGGGTGGTTAAATAAAATTGCTTCTCCCGGACAATTTACCTCGGTTCAAAAACATGGTTAGTCAACGAGAAGGTTTCAGAATAAAAGTGAAAAAAAAAACATGCAAAAAGGTTGAGATATTTTCTAGATGACAGAGGGGAATGAAGGAAATTTTCCGTCGTCAATAAATCGAGCGTGCAACTTCCTGGTTACCTTATTATTTCCCCTCAAGTCTTATTCTTGAGGTCGACAGAGTTTAGTTTTGTCATTTTTTTTGTGGTTGGATCCGGTTCACTCGAGTGAACAAAATTCTACACTTAAATATATATATGCATATGTTTAAAACCTCATACAAATTTTATTTTGAAAATTTGACTTTTTTGTAAAAAGTATTCTATGGAATATCATTCTCATGAGTTCAATATCATGATAAAGAACTCTAGCCATAGTTGGGCAATAGTCCGAGCCTTGCAAAATGTTGTTTAGGCTTGGTATCCAGTCTTGGTTCATGGTTGGGTCATGGCTTGAGGAATAACTCTGAATTAAGCTCGATAATAAGGTGCAAAAACAAATTACTCGAAAGGATGACAGCTCATTTTTTGAATTGGTCTTATACTAAATTTCTGAAAAATTATCTTATTTTTTTTATTTTTATAGTCATTCAGTTTCATCACAGTTACATTGAGAAAAATAATGTTTTTTTTTTACTTCAATATAAAAAATACAAGAAAAAAACAAAAAAAAATCATCCCTCTTGATTGAAGCAATATCGAGAGACATATATCTGAAAGATTTTTATCATCATAGAAAAATAAAAGGAATAAACTAAGCTATAGATATATCGTAAAGAAAATAAATCTGGGATCATTTTTTTATTTTATTTATTTTTTTTAAATAAGGTTGAAGGAAGAAAATACATAAAAAATCCAAGAAAAATGATAAAAATAAAATTCCTAATTTTTTTAATTTATAAAATAAAAATAACATTAAGTGCACTGTATTTGTTTTAGAATTCCTACGCTTTACCGTTAAGTTTAGGTGGCAAAGCGTTTGAAATCTGAACCGAATGCATATGTACATCAACAATATTAAATAATAATAATTATAAACAGCAAAAACACATAATTCGAAAAAAAAAAAAAACAAATAAAATAAAAAATAATATATATATAATGATATAAATATTTTGTTATTTATATATTTTATGGACAAAATTACTTTTTTGCCTGCAGATTGTCTCAGGCACAAACAAATATAAAATGCAAATATTCATTGGTTGAAACATAAATATGCCCAGAGCTTCCAGGCGAAAATTTTTGTATGAAAAGTTGAAAGTGTGTAACTAACTGAACAAACTCAAAAAAAAAAAAAAAACATAAATCAAATAAGAATAATAATAAATATTTAACAACGAATACAATGTATTAAAAAAAAAGAGATGTAAATTTACTTAAGCAAATAATCAAATAATATTAAAAACTAAGTTTTTTATTCGGGTTCATGTGACAATGATAAAAAAAAAAAAAAAATCTAAATAGAAAATGAGTAGAGCTGTATAAAAGAATAGAAAACAAATAAAAAAAGAATAAATAAAGAAAAAAACAGTCCACGACTTTTGAAGAATGTTGCAGATTTTAATGTGGTTTTGTAATTAAAAAAAAAAAAAAAAAAAAAAGATGGCAATGTGGAATAGATCGAGAGGTGCAAGGTGGTGATGAAAAGGGTAGAAAAGTTTAACACAATAAGTATATGTATGATGAGGGACACAGAAATATCGACCTATAAGGTCCTGCATAAGGCCGCATGACTTAGGCCGTTAACTTTAAACAAAAAATCACTTCGATTTAGATCCGTCAAACTGGATTTGGTTTGGATTAGGAAAAAGTAAAGGAAACCTAATCGGCCTACCTTAGCAGTACCGGATCCAATTCGGAAGTTGACTCTGAAAAAAAATCAAACCCCGTTTCACTCGAGTAGAAATCCAGATCGGGGTCGGATCAGGATCGGATCAGGCTTACCTCACGTTATTTTCAGGATAAAGTCAAGATGCTAGATCTGATCTTGGTCAGGATACATGATCCGTAGCAAATCAAAATACTGGATCTGGTCTTGATCAAGATACATGATCTGAAACATTTCAATTTGGCATCAAGTAAACACTATCAAATCCTGAATAGGGACACCTTGATCACGTCCTGGTCAGGAATTCCTCAGGGTTTCTTCATTCAAGATTTGATTGTGTTTACCTGATATGCTATCCGGATCAAGTAAAATGTAGAATAAAAAAAAATAGAGTTCAGTATTTTTTTATTTGATCAAGTCCTGGTCAGGATCTGATCAGGCTATCTCTGTTTAGGCTGCAATAAGGTGAACTTGATTCAGGCCAGATCAGGATGTCATAGCTATATACTTAAATAGAAATTGCTCTATAATTCCCTGATCTGGAGTGGATCAGGATGTATTAGAGATACCTGAATGGCTTACGATTCCCTGATCCAATCCGGATCCATGTTCAAGTTATCCCTAACATATTTCTACTCGGACAGGTCCGGTAAAACGGATTCAAAAATCAAATCGGATCGCGAAATTGTAGTCTGTATATATATGTCTGGATCACCTATTAACCAAAGACAATCAAATCTGGATGTCAACAAAACATTAATTTAGATTTGAATCTAATTGCCCTTCGACGTTCTTTAATTTTTTAGAAATATTTACTTAGAAAGTTATTTTTAATTGAATAATTTCTGTTATCACATGCTGCTATCTCGATACATTCAAAATTTAATATTGCACGTATTATTTACTATTTTAACATTGAATCATTTCAATTATAAACTTCTATTGAAAATAATTACAATATAGAAATAAAATATAAATATACAAAATATTTCATGAGTATTAAAAATAAAATAAAAAATAAGTGAAAAATAAAATGGAACAGACTGTATATCAGAAAGTTCAAAGGTAGGTGGTGGATATGGTTCCAAAGAATATACATATATATACTATATATATTAAGTATAACTGAAAATAGTAAAAAAAAAAAAAGAAGTTCGATCAAAGGACTTTTACGGAAGGTACTTTGGTTCTTTAGTACAAAATGAAGTGCAAAGGCAATCCAATAGTTTTTCCGTATTCTACTTGATCTCCATCTTGTATTTTTTTTTGCTATTTTTTAAATAAGAAAAAATAAATAAAATAGATGCATAAATTCCCTTTTTCTTTTTATTTGAAAAACAAAAAAAAAAAAAAAGAAAAAAGAAGTAAAGTCAAACCACACATAAAAATATTTCATATAACAAAACATATATCAACTTGTATATTTTTGATTTTTTTTTAAAAAACCAAGTTTATTATTTTTATTCTATATACTTTTATATATTGTATCATATCTATTTCAATATTTATGTGAAACACTTGAACGTCTCGAGTATCGTTATAAATGTATAGAATTTACTTTATAAAATGAACTATAGATGTAATCGTAAAATATTAAAAATACATAGGTATATTGACTCATTTGATCTTTGCTTTTTTTTTTCTAAGTATACTTAAAATATTTATAACGTTTTTCGTTTGCTTTTTTTGGCAAATACTGAAAATGGTCCCGTGCCCGCCGGCTGTGAGGGTCAAAGATTATCTTTGATTCTGGCCTTTCTACGATTCGTAGTGTTTCTTATAAATATGTCTAGTTTTACCAAGTTTATGAGGGACTTAGTTTATGTTATTTTGGCAAATAAATTCTTTTTTTTTTCTAAGTTTTTTTCTTACCTTAGCATTTATACCTTTGCAATTATATATACCTTTGCAAGATCTACTAACCATGCATGGGTGATAAAAAATTATCCGCAATTATATTCCTAAGTATTTATATATACCTTTGCAATTACATAAACCTTTGCAATTATATATACCTTTGCAATTACATATACCTTTGCAATTATATATACCTTAGCAAGATCTACTAACCATGCATGGGTAATAAAAAACTATCAGCAATTATATTACTAAGTATTTATATATACCTTAGCAATTATATACACCTTTGCAATTACATATACCTTAGCAATTATATACCTTTATAATAATTTAAACTTAGAAAAAAAAAAAACTTAGAAAAAAAAAAGAATTTATTTGCCAAAAATAAACTAAGTCCATTGGTAAAACTTGGTAAAACTAGGCATATTTATAAGAAGCACTACGAATCGTAGAAAAGCCAAAATCAAAGATAATCTTTGACCCTCACCGCGGGGTGCCACGGGACCATTTTCCTATGCAGCCCTTTTTTTTGTGTTTTTTTCACAACTTATTTATTGTATTTTGCTGCAAATTGAATTTTAAATGAATTTATTAAAGGTGCCCCCCCCCCGCCCTTAACTCAAAAATTGAATAAATAAATAAAAGTAATATTTTTGAGTTTTTTTAAGGGGGTTGAACCGATGACGTATAGGCAAGATACAATAGTATATTGTGTTAAGCTACGGTCTCCAAGAAGCGTCTGGATCGGCTGTGCGTCAGATGCGTCTGACGATTGCGAACGAGTCGCATAGAACGCTCACAACAAAGTGGTCTCTAAGGTGCGATCACAACGCCAGCGGCTCTTGAATAAATATTTTTTTATTTATTTATTTAAAAAAAATAATAAATACTATGATCACATAGGATGCTTAAACCATCTTGTGAATAATATAAAAAATATTAATTTAGTTGTAAATTTAATAATAAACATTATAATGCACTAACACAACATCTGTCAAACACATACATCTAAAGAATCTCAATGTATATGTGACTGCGTGCCAGCGACTTGAATCGTTTGACCCGTCCTCGGCCAGTCAGGCGACCCGAGTCGACATGCGAATCCAGCCGCAAAAACGCGACCGCTCCTTGAAGACCAATAACATGAAATTTGTATTGTCAAGAGGGTCGTCGCTAGTCGTCGCGAGTGCAAACGCTCCTTGGAGACCGTAGCTTTACAACACTAACCCGAGTGGAAATCTGTTAAGGCTAGCTTGATTTGATGCCACTCTTGATCAAGATTTGATCAAGTTTGCCTTAACTCAGGAAACCTCATCAAGTTTTGATCAAGATTTGATCAAGATGCTTGATTAAGGCCGTCCTGATCAAGAATGGATCAAGATAGCCTTAACACATCTTGATTAAGGCCGTCTTGATCAAGAATGGATCAAGATAGCCTTAACACATCTTGATTAAAGTCATCTTGATCAATGAATGTTTATTTATTTATTAACTTATTAATTTATCAATTAATTTATTCATGTCATAATTTATTTATTAATTGATTAAATAATTATTCAATTTATTTATCAATTTATTCATCTAACAATTTATTTATTAATTCATTAAATAATTTATTTATTTAAATTTTTACCTCTTAATTTATCTATTAATTTATTCATCTAATTATTTTCTTTATTTATTTACTTATTAATTCATCTATTAATTAATTCATTCAATAAATTATTAATTAATAATTTCACATGCTTTTTATTATTTTTTTTAAATGAAGGAGTAAATATTTAATGAAAAGAAAACTGAACGTGCTCTTATTCATGTTGCAACAGTAGGATGAAAATAAACTTTAAAGAACTACAGCAATCCCCGAGTGGAAATTGAAATCAAGTCTTGATCAAGACTTGATCAAGCAGCTTGATTTCAAATCCATTCTTGATCAAGATGCTTGATCAAATCTTGATCAAGAGCGTAACGCAAAACGTGATCAAAGTAACACGTTATTTTTTGGCTTAGCGGGCGAAAAACACTCGTTTCTCGCCCGCTAGGCTAAAAAATTGCTTTTTTCAACACAAACACATACTGTCTTCAGTTCCCTTCTTTTCTTTTCTTTCACATGATTTTTTTTTTTATATCATACGAGTAGATAATGATGAATAAGTCAGTCCCGAAAAATAATGGATGACAACAAAAGAAATTCAAAAAAATATGAGTTAAAATAAAATAGTCCTTAATAAAATTTTATAAAAAATGAAATTTTATTTATATTTCATCATCATCGCTTCATCAGACCAGGTAAAAGTGAATACGTGAGACTTACCGGGGATTTATATCTTTTAATTTTGACGTTGTATTGTTAACGTTTGTTATATGTCTTATTTGTATACAGAATTGATAGAGAGAAAAGAATATTTTTCTTTTTCTAAACTAAGAACATTTTTTTGCTCCACTCATTAAATAATTATGAGCTCAAATTTTTCTGCAAAAATAAATTTCATAAACTCAATAAGACATTTGTAAATTTAAATTGTATGATTTAAAAAAAATTTTTTAATATTTTTTTTATATTTATTCTTATAAATAAAATTCATATAAATAGATGACCAGCTAAAGTGACTCAGAATGTCCCATTTATAAAATAGAATTATATTGCTGATACTCAAAAGTTTTGTTTTTTAAAAAGCAAATATATCTCACAAAGTAAGTATGAAAATATTTGTAATTAATTTGTGCAATAAAGATTAAAAGTTCAGAACGTGAAACAATATTATTTGTATGACATTTTATATATAGAGATTTAATTTATTTAGTAACATATCAGTAATCGTTGATCATGTTAATCTGTCATTCTATTTGTCCTATTATATTGCTAGACATTTTTTTTATGAAATTCTATCAGTGATTTTATATATAACTACAATATTTACCGTGAATTATTCCCCATTTCAGAATTATTGTTACCCCGGTTACCGTGACCCTTGTATATATACAAAATGTGATCGATATCGCACTTGTTTGTAATTTTACTGGTTGTAAATTATCTGTTTTTTTTTTTTCAATATTTTCATAATCGATGATTTATCTGGATGAATTAAATTTTTTCTTTTGAAATGCATTAATAGAAATCTATTTTTCAAAACTTGAATATAACTACTGTTTAGATTCTGATTGTCTAGAATTATATAACTTATAAAGTTGAAAAAAAAATAATTAGTCTGGCCTATGAATTATTTTTTTCATCGACTTATCAAAAGAAAAAAAAAAAAAAAAAAAAAAAAAAAACGTAATGGAACAATAACAAAGACGAGATAAAATTGGATAAATAAACGTGACGAATTTTGGATTCAAGAACGATATACATGTAGTTCAGATCGGTAATGTATGGATATGCGATAGAATAGAATGTTATGAATATTCCGAGTAAATTCCTTTGTGACTTCACTTGTCTGAACAAAGTATCTTTCACGTCACCCTCAAGTGACTATTACTAACCAGTCTTCTTAGAAATAAATATATATGAAAAACAATAATAAAAAAAAAAATAAATAAACTCACAGGACAAAGCAATAGAGTTAAATATTTATTCAAAAAAATATTGATCGACACTGAAACACATTTCAATTCCATTTGGACTAACTTTCAACAACTTTTTTATTTCATTATTTTCTATATATATTTTTTATACTGTATATGTATATAAATTCATAGTTTCCTATTTCTTTGAAATGTTTTTGTCGAAAGAAAATTGAATCGTTGGTTTGAGTAATATTTGAATCTGACATTTTTAAATCTTTATCTAGTTGACTTGACTCTTTTTTTTTACGTTATATAATTTTTGCAGTAAATTAATTCATCCAAAACTAAAAATAAAATATATATTTCGTTTTCGATGATTTTATCCATGTATCATGATAAATATATCATATAAATGTATCATGATAAATATTCTGCTGGTTAGATTTACAATAAATTACAAAGTATATTTGATTAAGTATATATCATAATGAGGACCACTTTTTAAAAAAGTATTTACTTTGTAAACATTTTGAGGCAGGTTAGCCGTAAATAATTAAATTAATTTAACTCATAGTCTTTTTAATCATGTCATGACGTTTATATATTATATTATAGTGACGCCGAAAGACAAGACGAGATGAGTCTCGTCTCGCGGCATACTTCTCTCGGTCAACAATTTATTACAAATAAAATTAGAATTAAAAAAAAAAAAAAAAAATCGAAAAGCAATTTAAGTTGCAATATAAATAATATATTTAAACTGAAAAAAATCTTATTGAGAATAAGTAATATATAACAGGTCAAAATGTATTACAAATAGATTGAAAATAAAATAAAAACTAAATTATTTATCTCTTGACTTTTCTCTCGCGTATTGACATCGATGTCTCGTCTCCTCTCTCTGTGGCGAGAGAAAATTTGTCTCTCGTCTTGAATTTTATCGTCTCTCGGCACCTCTCTCGTCTCGTTTCGAGTTCTCTCGTTTATCGCGGCATCACTACATATTTTGCATGAAATATTACGTAACATATTTAGCAATATTTCTACAATTCCCAGGTAGGAATTTTCGGGCTTAACGACTCTGTTAGAATTGGGCAAAAGTTGTGCATCAAGCTTTGATAGCCGAAGCTTGTTTCAAACTCGGAGGGCAGCACTTGAAAAAAATTTTGAGTTGTCCACCATATTTACTCCATAGTTTGTAGTGACGCATATTCTTCTTGTTGTCAGTAAATAAAAATAAAATAAAAAATAGAAAAAAACTTTCTTGCATAATTTTTTTATGAGAGACTAAAAATGACGATTCATATAAAAACTTTAACTATAATTTTCATCAATATCCCGATGGTTGACATGATAGTGCATTGGAATTCCACGAGAGAAACCTAAGATCACCCATGTATTTTCGTTTAATAATTATCATTCATACTAATTGTTTAGTTTAAAAATATTAATGTTATAAATAATTAAATAATAGTAATAATTTATTTTTATTGTTTTAAAAACTTTTTTACAAGCCTGTGTTAAACCCGAGACACAGGCTTGTGCCAAGCCTGGAACTCTGACCTGGAATTCTATAGCCTGACACCGGCAAAAACTTAGTGAACATTTCAAGGCTCACTCAGACTTGACACAAGCCTCAGAGTCGGAAAATCAGGCTTGTCTCAGGCTTGTCCTCGTCGTCACTTCCTACTTGGGTACCACACTAGTGCTTATTTTGTGCTACTTTCAGCATATATGAAAGGACTGAAAAGATGTACCCAAATGTTGTATATCCTGAGTTTCGTTTTAAGCCTCTCATATAATTTTTTATAAATGTGATCATTGCTGAAGAAATTTACAAATATATACTTTATCAACGATATCAAAATACAAAAATAAAATTATCATATATTAAAATATATTTCGGAATAAACAAAACAAATTGAAATTAAAAATTTATATTCATACTCCTCCCAGGTAGAAACTAGTGTCAAATCTGGACATTGAATGTCTTACAGACATCAGTTTTGGACGTCTAAATGACATCAAAATGTTACGCCTATAGACGTCAAATAGATGTCTGGTTAGAATAGAGTGCCCTCTATTTCTCTAAACTGAGGCATTAATAAAAAAAAAAAAAAGGGGTTCTCAAAATTATGGTTTGCTTCAAGTACTTGTATAATAATTGTTTAAAAAAATTATTTAAGCAATTTCATTTGTTTTTTTAACCATTAGACAATTAAAAATATATTTGAAATTATTAATTAATAATTTTTAAGTGAACAAATGGCTACGAAAAAAGATGTATTTGCAAAAAGATAAATAATTGGGAAATGAAGAAGAAGGATGCATTTGCAAAAAAGAAAAGTCCTTGAAAGTAATTGTTTTAAAAATGATTGAATTAAATAAATTTATTTTTATTGAAAATTGGGTATTGAAAATGTATTTAAGAATACAAATTAATAATTTTTAAGAGAACAGCTGGCTAAGAAAAAAGATGCATTTGCAAGAAAGACGAGTACTTACGAGTACAATAAAGACGAGTAAAATAATTATTTTAAAAATTATATAATCGTTTGCATCAGTCTTTCTAGCCAATAGACATTTAAAAATGCATTTAAAAATATAAATTAATAATTTTTAAGTGAACAAGTGGCTAAAGAAAAAGATGTAATTGCAAAAAAGACAAGTAATTACATAAATAATTGTCTTTTTTTCATTTAGTCTATATTGTTCATTAGAAAATAAAAATTTATAATTTAATATGCATTTTTACATGTCTGTTAGCTATATGGACAAATGTAATTGCAATAAAATAAATTTAAAACAATTATTTTACAAATACTTGTCTTTTTTGCAAATGCTTTTATTTCCTTCGCCACTTGTTCACTTAAAAATTATTAATTAATCATTTAAAATGTATTTTCAATTGTCTATTGGCTAAAAAAACAAATGTAATTGCATAAATAATTTTTAAAACAGTTATTTTACGCGTACTTTTCTTTTTTGCAAATGCATCCTTCTTCTAAGCTAGTTGTTCTCTTAAAAATTCTTAATCTATATTTTTCAATGCATTTTTATATGTCCAAAGGCTGAGAAGACAGATGTAATTGCATAAAAAATTTTTTAAACAATTATTCTACGAGTACTTGTCCTTTTGCAATTACATCTTTTTCTTTAGCCACTTGGTCACTTAAAAATTATTAATTTATATTTTTATAAAAAACAAATGCAATTGCATAAATAATTTTTAAAACGATTATTTCCCAATTATTTATCTTTTTGCAAATACATCTTTTTTCGTAGCCATTTGTTCACTTAAAAATTATTAATTAATAATTTCAAATATATTTTTTATTGTCTATTGGTTAAAAAAACAAATGAAATTGCGTAAATAATTTTTTAAACAATTATTATACAAGTACTCGTCTTTTTTGCAAATACATCTTTTTTCTTAGCCATTTGTTGACTTAAAAATTATTAATTTATTACTAAATATACATTTTTTATTGTCTATTTGATATAAAAAACAAATGCAATTGCATAAATAATTTTTAAAACTATTATTTCCCAATTATTTATCTTTTTGCAAATACATCTTTTTTCGTAGCCATTTGTTCACTTAAAAATTATTAATTAATAATTTCAAATATATTTTTAATTGTCTATTGGTTAAAAAAACAAATGAAATTGTTTAAATAATTTTTTTAAACAATTATTATACAAGTACTTGAAGCAAACCATAATTTTGAGAACCCCTTTTCTTTTTTTACTAATGCCTCAGTTTAGAGAAATAGAGGGCACTCTATTCTAACCAGACATCTATTTGACGTCTATAGGCGTAACATTTTGATGTCATTTAGCCGTCCAAAACTGATGTCTGTAATACATCCAACGTCAAAAAAAGACGTCTACCGGACGTCTTACGCACATTAGATTTCTACCTGGGAAGTTTTTTAATTAAATCGAACTTGATAGAATGTATTTTTAATGTTCACAGTAAAAAAAAGTTTGTAACTCGTTTGTTATTTGTAAACTTTGGTCACTTGTTAAGTTTTAGTTTGTTAATTTTACAAGTTATTGTTTGTTAAATTATCTTTTAACATGAAATAGAGATTTAACGTAAAACATAAGCAAAATATTTGAATAATTTAAATTTGAAAAAAACTAATATTTGTAAAATTAACAAACATCTGTTTGTAAATAAAATAAATTTGGTAAATTTAAAACTTCTATTGACTGTCTTTATTCGTGACATAACTTAATTTGTTTTAAGATTTGATTAATTTAAAATGAAGAATAAGATTTGAAAAAAAAAAAAAAGAAAATACGTTTCTTTCGTTTTTTCTCGCAGCACCTCTGTATTTAACACAGTATACAGTATAACCGCATATGTGATTGTGTGCTTCTTTAATAATAAGTCAGTCCAAATCAATTTTAAAAGATTTTTTATAAAAAAAATCCAGAATAATTAATTAATTAATTTTTATATTCATACAAGTTATTGATTGCAATGTAATCAGTATAAAAACGCATTAAAAAAATATAATAATTTATGCATTCATTTTTCTTAAATTCAACCAGTTTTTACATTTTACAGAGTAAGTATATCTTGACCAGGATTCGATCCAAAATTTTCATGCAGTGCAAACCATGCATAGTCAATACAGCCGGATCAGGTATCCTGGTTAGAGCTAAATTTTAATTCAGGCGATCCTGATCCAAACTGTACCTCAGCCTGACCTGAATTTCCAATCGGTGTGTTCTTTCGTGCTATATGTAAGCGTTTTCATGTCATTATCGACGGTCAGATGATATGACTGTATGAAACGACGATTTGTGTGTGAGTGAGTGTATTAATCTCAACAAAAAAATTCTTGAGCCGGTTAATAAAATTTGAATGTTTAAGAACTGAGATTCTGACAACTTGTTTATTTTACAGCAAGAATATTATATAGACAATATAAGAAAAAATATTGCTTAATTATAACTGTAAAGCAACGAAAATATATATATGCAGGCACATATAGTATAATATAAAGTTTTATTTCTACCAAATATTTCAAAAAATGTATTATTTCATTTCAAACAGGAAGTAAGCAGTGAGTAAATTTTTTATATTCGATTTTTGTGAATATACATATGTATGTTTTTAGTTTATAAAATAGAAAGATATAGGTACCATAGCAATGTGAAAAAAAAGTAAAATAAAGTATAACGAAATATAAAATAAAATGTATATTGGAGAAAGAAAGAAGGTATAAAGAAGGTTTACAAACGAACGTGCTAGGGACAGACAGACGGATGGCCGAATAACCCAGATCAGCTACGGTTCAGCCGATTCTTCCAGCAACGATTTGTCAGTACTGTCTCGACCGTACACGAGCTGACTTCTGTAATATTTTTTTTTTCCGTTTTTATCAGTTCTAATTTCAATATCAATTTCTAATCACAGACGCATAAATTTAAAAATTATTATTTTTTTGATTATTTTAAAATTTATTATTGAGAAGTAGCAAATTCTATTTTATTCATATTTATTGATTGTTCTTTTTTTTATAATTTCAATAAACTTATTTGTTGAAAATCTTTAAAAAGTGTATGTAAGTATATTATACGACTGATTTTTTTTAAATTTAAAAGTGGGAGTTAGACAATTTTCAAAAAAAGTATATATTTATTTAACAGTTGTTCAGTGATAATAAGTTAAATTGGGATTACTTTAATTGAAATAATCAGTTAGAAACAATGTTTATTTTTCTTTCACTTCTTGTTATTTAAAAATAACAAGATATATTCATAATTAGTCTCGGAGTGACCGAGAAATAAATACCGGCTTTCGCTTCTGCAAGTAAAAACTGTTATTCCAATAAAATCATATCTTGAAATTACGGATTTTATTTTTGACTATATTTTTAGGATATTAAATAATAGTTATTAGTGTTATTTATACATTGAGGAAAAAAAATCCTATGAATACAGATATAGTTTTCTGTTCTTATAATTCTAACTGTCATCAATGAGTAATTTTTTAAATGCATTCCACAGATCTTGAATAATAAAAAGAATGTTTTTAATTAATATTATCAATTAAAAAAATACCCGTTTTCAGTTAAGATCAAAGGTTGTGTTGATCGAAAAAAAAAAAACTTTGCACTAACCGGATACTAATGAATCCCAGCAAATTACAGCCGTTCAGGGCGCTAGGCAAAATATATAATACGAGCGGTCATCGATGGAGGATTTTAGTGACACAATGATTTTATTTTAAATAAAATCGTTGAGAAATTCAGTAATTTAAATCTGATTTGAAACATTACTGATTTCACCAATTTATTCGATTAATGAGATTTATTTGATTTTAAATCAATAAAGGTTTTATTTTCAATTAATTAAATAGAGGTCTTTTCATTCGCTGTTTTCAATCAATACTAATATTTCAAGATAACCAAGCAAATCTAAACTTTCGTGCTTGCTTTTGCTTTTTACTTTTTTATGCTAGAGAGCCCCCTGAACACACTGACATATGTATCAATAGCGATAGGGCAATTCAATAGGCTATTCACGGCCAAAATTGGTGACACTATGAGCACATAATATGATCAAAAAAAAAAAAATACTACATCTGCTACATCTTATAATAACTACAATCACTAACCGAGTGGAAATTGATCAGGCAACATTGATTTTGAATCCATTCTTGATCAAGATTTGATCAAAAAATCTAAAAAAAATAAAATTATTTTTTTTATTTGCATTTTTTGTTTTTCGTTAAATGAAGAGAGAAAGAGGTAGGCTGGAAGAGATGATATTTAAAATAATATTTATTTTTCTAAACGCGCAATCGACGGGATTCGAACTAGTGATGAATAGATTCTAGACGAGAGAGAACGCATTAAAGCACTCGGCCACAGAAGGAAAACGACAAGAATGGAAATTTTTTATAGTTTATGTTTTTGCCCAACTCTTGAGATATGAGCAGGCCAAACTTAGCATCATTATTATCATTCAAAAATATTTTATAAGGGATTGTACGCGAATAAAAGAAAAGTTATAATAAAAATAATAAAAAATAAATTTTGTAATGGAAAAGTAAAAATTTTTATTTTAAATAATTAAAAAAAATACA
Source organism: Lysiphlebus fabarum (assembly GCA_011426435.1). NCBI lineage: Eukaryota > Metazoa > Arthropoda > Insecta > Hymenoptera > Braconidae > Lysiphlebus > Lysiphlebus fabarum. The sequence continues at coordinate 16,879 of WSYQ01000447.1, forward strand.
AGTAATTCAATAAATATTTATTGATCAATTCTTGATCAAGTTTAGATCCAGACGGCCCTATTACAGACAGGTTAAAGTTTTCTTGATCTTATTTTGATCAAGAAAAGTTAAAAAAAAACCAAAAGACGAGATAAGTATTTATTGATGAATTCTTGATCAAGATTGGATCGAGACGGCGTGAGTAATAATCCGTAAGGACAAGTTAAAGTTTTATTGATCCAATCTTGATGAGGACGGCCTCAGTCAAGACGGCCTTAAGCAAGCATCTTGATCAGGTTTCCTGAGTTAAGGCAACATTGATCAACTCTTGATCAAGATTGGCAGTCAAATCAAGCTTGCTTTAACAGATTTCCACTTGGGTACATCAACAAAATATGATAATTACGGTAAAACAATGACTACACTATTAACGACATTTTTTAGGTTTTAATTATTACTATTAATATTTTTATTAATGTGATAAATATTATTATTATGTATGTATGTATGTATGTATGTATGTATGTATGTATGTATGTATGTATGTATGTATGTATGTATGTATGTATGTATGTATGTATGTATGTATGTATGTATGTATGTATGTATGTATGTATGTATGTATGTATGTATGTATGTATGTATGTATGTATGTATGTATGTATGTATGTATGTATGTATGTATGTATGTATGTATGTATGTATGTATGTATGTATGTATGTATGTATGTATGTATGTATGTATGTATGTATGTATGTATGTATGTATGTATGTATGTATGTATGTATGTATAATAAATAGTAATTCTTAGGCTTTGGCTATCGTGGCAGACCGTTGAAAGGACTGTATATCATCTCAATGAGGATTATTCATTAAAAATATTATTTACTAATATTCAGTGTTATATAATATTATTTTTATAAAAATCCTGATAGTGCAATGGAATTCTGCGTGAAAAATTTAGCCTTAGATATGCCTTTTTTTCCTTATGGTATGCAGACTACTCAATCATTTTGTTCATGTGGAAATCATTGAGAAGAAATGGAAACGTTGCAAAAGGAAAATATGTAGCTAAGGAAAGTAATCTGCTAAGAAAACTAATATGCTAGGTTAAGTAATCTGCTAGGGATAGGTAAGAAAAAAGGAGGAATAGGAATATTGCAAGGAAATGGATGTTGTTAAGTTAATTGATCTACACACGAAGGAAGGTCAAAAAAGAGAACGAGAAAAAGAGATGCTGCAAAGGATAAGGATGTAGCTAAGAAAAGTAATCTGCTAGGGGAAAATAAAAAAGGTGAAATAGAAATGTAGCTAAGGAAAAGGATGTTGCTAAGAAAAGTAATATACTAGGTTAAGTAATCTGCTACGGGAAAGAAAAATAAGTGGAGTAGAAATATAGGAATGTGGCAAAAGAAAAGAATGTAGATAAGTTATGTAATCTGCTAAGTCAAGTAATTAAGTGAGTTTGATAGAAAATCGAGAAATCTCGTAGGAAGAAATTTTTTCTCGTAGAAAAAAATAAAAGATAGAGAAATATTTAGTACAATTTTTTATTATATTCGACCAGTTCTATATCGACAAAGTAATAAAAAATTTTATTAATCGTTATTAGGCCGCACTTACACAAAACGGCGTAAAATGGCCATTTTTTGACATTAAATTGCAAATTTGACCACTGCGCAATTGACGGTATTTTTTCCGTATTTCTCTCGCAATGTTCAACAAATTCTTTATAAGGAATCGTCAAAAAAACACGTAGTCCCAGAAACTAATCATCCCAAATCAAAAATTCAAATTATTCAAGTGTGGTTATTATATATGTGACAATTTAAATATATAAAAAGCATCATTTATCACAAATTTATACACATATACGTTTACTATTGGTTATTAAATATCGATTTTGTAAGAAACTATTCAATATTTCGAGTCGATAGACACGCAGTCGAATGCATGAATAGCTATATGTCAACATTCAATGAAATTATTAATTATACAATTTCTTTATTAAACATAATCAAATATAATAATAATAATAATTACATGTATATGTCCATATCCATTACATCTGGATCCGACGCCTGATCTGGGCCAGATTTGGAACCAGGTAACCCTGATCTGATCCCTTTCTGAATTTTTACTCGAGGAGTTCAGCTCTTATAGCTGAACTCTATCGTTGAAATAGCTCAACTTTATTACTAATACGCGAGTTACGCTGTCATGACTGCACTTTTATGCAGCGCAACTTTGTAATTGCCAGAAATTTTTCTCCGTGTATTTAAACTTCAATGAGGTTTTTACTTCGTTTTATTGTAAAACACGAATGAAAGTCAATATATACAATACAGATATAATCAATATTGAATGAATTTGGCAGCCGTTTAATATATATTGTTTATCATTTTACAGGCATGGAAATTTAGAAATGGTGACAGATAATTATACTAAATTATCGGTAAGAAAAATAGTAGAAGAAAAAGAAATTTCACACTAATTTGAAAGTATCATGAAAACAAAAAACAGTAGGATTTGCGTAATGAAACTTAAAGACATTCATCAATGGGCGATAATAGTGATCTTGAGCTTTTTATGTGTCAATGACTCCTTTCTCGACGTTGATGCCATGGAATTGAAGAATACGATCTCGAATGAAACTGAAATGAATAGAAATAAACAAATAGCCGATGATATTATAACTAACAACATTGAGGTATCTGAAAATTTTATTGTCGACAATAATAACTTACATGAAATCGACAACAACAAACCATCAAAATTGGATCTGGATGTATCAGAAGTTGTTTATTTGGATTCGGAAAATTCAACTGATATTCAATCAAAAATACAAACTTCAAACGATTGGAAGAATTTATGTCCGAATACGATGTCAATAAATTGTATTCAAAGAAATGTACTTACATCTATTGAAAATCCATCACAAATCGAAACATTAAATTTAAGTGATTCTGTATTAATAGTAGGAAATAACACCACAACAACAAAACCTGTAATTGAGAATTTATTTGATAAAGTTCATAAATATGCCAAAAATTATAGAATGCTGATAGACCTAGATAAGTTTTCATTGAATTCAAAAGAGTCGAGAACGTTCTTCGGAGGTGAGTCTGATCTGATTGATGATATAAATAAAGATTAATATGGTAATAATAATAATAATAATAATAATAATAATAATAATAATAATAATAATAATAATAATAATAATAATAATAATAATAATAATAATAATAATAATAATAATAATAATAATAATAATAATAATAATAATAATAATAATAATAATAATAATAATAATAATAATAATAATAATAATAATAATAATAATAATAATAATAATAATAATAATAATAATAATAATAATAATAATAATAATAATAATAATAATAATAATAATAATAATAATAATAATAATAATAATAATAATAATAATAATAATAATAATAATAATAATAATAATAATAATAATAATAATAATAATAATAATAATAATAATAATAATAATAATAATAATAATAATAATAATAATAATAATAATAATAATAATAATAATAATAATAATAATAATAATAATAATAATAATAATAATAATAATAATAATAATAATAATAATAATAATAATAATAATAATAATAATAATAATAATAATAATAATAATAATAATAATAATAATAATAATAATAATAATAATAATAATAATAATAATAATAATAATAATAATAATGGTCTTGGTTTTCTAGCATTTGGCCTGAAGAAGTTGTTCCTGCCTATTATGATTGGTATTCAGATTGTTAAGACAATGTTGCTTGCTTTGTTCTTACCAAGTATCATTGGAAGTATTGGAAAATTTGTCGGTAAAGGTGAGAATCATCTGTGAATTTATTTATGTTTCTATAAAAAAATAATTTTCATCAAGGTTGAGAGAAAATGATATAGTTAGATGAAGTTGGGATTCGAGAAAGTACGCATCTACGTATATTTCTAAAAAACATTTTTAGTGACCACATCTCTCCTACAAAAATCCGACCTAATCTTCAACTATGAACTTCTGAGATTTGTAAAAGGAAACTAAATGGATCTTTTTACTTGCTGATCTGAAATGAAATTGTTTTTTACCAGTTTTTTTAGTCTGGAAGCTTCGCCAATCGTTCTATTTAACATCAAACTTTGAATGTCTCAGGTCTTCTATAGAAAGACTTCTCAAGCTTAATTTTTTTGAAAGACCACCTAGTTAGACAAACCGAGACTATCTAAGACTTCAAAATTTTCTAGCTCCTCGAAAACTGAGATTTCTTATTTAAGGTTTCTTTTATAAAAGTTTAAATTTCTCGACTAGATTAATATTGTGAGTTTTTCAAACAGTTTCTGTATCTAGACTTCCTGCTAGTCTGTATTAAAATTTTAACTGGCGGAAATATGTTTTTACGTTGTAAAATTTGGTAGTTTTTATACCTAATTTTGCCTGATAAACTCCACAAATATTCCGTATAGTTTGGGGCATAATTTGGTCGACTTGAAATCTACCGCCTTCCGATTGTAAATTTTATTGAAGTTTGTAGTAATTTCCATGGAAAATCGAAGTACTTTTTTCTCAATTCACGGAACATATTTTAAAATCGAGTACATAATGATAAAAATAAGAACAAATTGATTGATAAACTTAAATTAAGCAAAATACATTACATTTAAAAAAAAAAAAAAATTATACATGTTCATGAACTGCGCAGTTTAACATAAAAATAATAAAATTATTATTCACGGTTTTTCTGATTGCGCTATTTCTAGATTGAATCGTTCTGAAGACTAGCAAGACAATCATGATCGTTGGTTAAAGTTAGAAGTAAAGATAATTTCCCGTTTAAAAATTTTTGATTTTTTAGGCTCAAATGAACTCGACTGGAAATCTGGTCAGGCTCGACGGATTTGAAGTCCGATCTTGTTCGAAAATTGATCAAGTTACCTTATTCCAGGAAGATTGATTGGATCTTGATCACATCCTGAAGAAGGGCAACCGATCAAGTCTCGATCAGAAAAGTACCAACCC
>WSYQ01000448.1:0-15254 GCA_011426435.1 Lysiphlebus fabarum
TCGGTCATCAAAAATTTTCCATCCAAATGGTTGGCCATTTTTATTTTCGTATTTAGGGCATCATAGCCAATCGATTAGACTTATTTTCAATTGTTATGCGATAAGGTGAGTTACTTACCTCATCCACCCACTTTGACTGTCAGCCACCACCTGTCTTTCCACCAAAACGGTCAGCCACTGAAACTGCTTATTTTTTGCTTATTGACTCGCCAAGACAAGTCGAATTAATAACCCATTTCAAATCGTTATGCGATGACGTAAGTAAAAGCACGACGGGCTCCCAACTATGAGACCACTGTAAATTTATAATTCTCAAGCTTATTAGCATTCAAAAACCGTGAGGCAGCTTTTGTTTTCCTTGGAAATTTACATCATTTTTTTTTTATCTGTATTCTTGACGAGTTGTAAATCATTATTATAAGTATATAGTCAATATTTTTATCAAATAAATTATATATTTATTCATTTATATTTCATTTGTTTGAACAATTGATTGATTTTTTTTTTTGAAATGAGATATATGAACCGAGTAAAATAATGATTCATTGATAATTTAGAATTTGGATATATTATTTTGATTTTGTTGAGATAACTATTTACTCATTTTCGCAGAAGGCTATTGTATGCGATTTGATGGTAGGTGTGCGTAACACATCATCATACGCCTTAAGTCATTTTGATTTATTATATTTAAAAAAATATTTACTTGTGCTCTCGAGTGTTGGGCGTATATACATAATGTTTTGTTTTGCGTTTACAATTGTAAACGCAGAAAATGACATCGAGGTATTTCTTAGTTCTTAAATATAAAGTCGTGAATTTTATTCTACCATTTACTTTCAGTAAATGAAAGAGATTATCTTCTCAAATTCTAAATTGTAGTCAAGTGCATATCATGCACTCATATTTAAACCTAGGTTTTACAGCAAATACCGACACGGTGTGTGAACTCAATGTAACGTTGTTTTTGCAATTAAATTAGATAAGATAACAGCATGAATTTGTAACACATAAAAATAACATTTTAATTTATAAATTAATTATAAATATGCATTACAATTAAAAAGTTATATTTAGCATAAAATGAAAATAATATATCCTCATTTGAAAAATTTATAAATCCAAAAATATCAAAACGGATAAACTTTTTTAACTTTTAAAATAGATACTAATTAAAAAATTATTGATAAATAATTATAAACAGTGAGCTTTTTTTCAGTAGATAATTACAAAGAGCTGGTTTATAATTTGTTTTTTTTTTTCATTGTTGAACACACCTTAATATAATGTAATAATTCTACCTGCAATATTAAAAGACGATCATTGTTCTTCTATTTCTTGGTTGAACACACCTTAATATAATGTAATAATTCTACCTGCAATATTAAAAGACGATCATTGTTCTTCTATTTCTTGGCATCAAGTACACTAGTGACTTTTTGTTTTCATTTTTTTATTTTCAATTTGAAATAATATAAAAAAATAAAAATTAAATAATAAAGTCAATTTATCCTGCATGTTTATATTCACGTTCAACTTTGTTAATGTATTGTAATGATATGCCACCCCGACAATGAGTCACAACTCATTCTACTACAGCATCCCACCTACATCTTTTTTACCAGATGCCTCATTGTATAAAAATAAAACCAATAATACCAGTTATAATACGGTTTTTAGCATTCTTTTACTTTTTACAAATTGAAGTTATAAAATTTAAATTTTTATGCAAACTGCATTGCGAGTGTTAAATTGTATTTTGGAATTATAAAATGTTAAAACCTTTAAATATTTCAGTACATATAACAGCTGAGTCAATGCTATAAAAATGTCTGCATTGCGGACATTTTTATCGTAATTGGTCCTGATATCAATGCCAAATATTTCAATAAATTTAAACTGTGGATTTTTTTTTACACAATGTAACTTGAAAAATTTTGTCATCATTTATATATTTAGAATTATAATTATTAACGAGGGGCTGTTCACGACCAGATTAAGTGACACCACTACTAGTAGTTGTAGTACCTACTACACTACTACACAGCAAAAAAACTCCTAATAAACCATCAATAGTAAAAAAAAAAACAATTACTACACTACTAAATCACTACTACATCACTACTACACTCGACCACAACGCTACTACGCTAATTTTTTTCGTCTCATTCTTTTATACAACCTAACCTAAATTGAATATACCAATACTTTTTGAATTATTTTCAATAATTAGAATTTGATTTGATAACAAGTAGTATAACTTTCATTTAAATAAATTTTTTATTTCCTGTTACTTTATTAAATAATTTAACAGCAGTCGTGAGTTTTTAATTTTTTTTACTAAATTTCATATAACAATGTCTTCTTAATATTTAAAGGTTATATATGTATTGTAGATAAAAGATGTACCTGAGTCATTTTTTTATTCACTGTCAAATTAATATTTGATGCATTAATATTTTGCCATGTTTATTATTTTCGATTTTAATTTTTACTTTTTATTTTTAAATTCTTTATGAATATAATAATTTTTTTAATTAAATTATCCTACATTTCTTTCAATGTTAAAGTTCAAATCTTGTATAACCTGCAAAACTATCTTGCCTCAGGTCACCTTATTGTTACGCCCTCATGTTACTTCTAACAATAATAAATATTTAGTTTTTAAAACTTTCATTAACCAGTTATTATTAAATCTTGTTTAAAAACTCCAATATTATTTCTGTATAATTTTGCATATTTGTAATATTCCAGAAAAGTTTCAAAAATTTTCATGCATTATATTTGCATTATTTATGGTATGACATTGCAACTTTCCTATTTATATTTGGGAAATCCTTTCAATTCTTATTTTTCGAAATCATTATTGGCACTGATGTGGAGAAATTTACGGGAAATATAAAGACATTTACAGGTTCTGCACACAATGCAATAAGTTCCATGTGTGACACACATATTTGTGGCTATATAACCATTTCAGTTCCATTTTAAGTTCTTCTGTACCTGTAAAAATATCTGTACTTTTCGTAAATTTCCCTGAAAACGAGGAAAATTGGATAAAAATTTTTAACAATTTATTATCGATATGTAGAATGTAGATATATATAAAACAAAAAGTTGAACCCGGGATAAAAAATTTGAGTATTACAGAGTATTGAAAAGTAATATGAGTATTAAATGAGTATTGCTGTGTGCCACCAGTAATACTTTTTAATACTCTGTTAAAAAGCGTAAAGTATTGAAAAACAATACTCTGTAATACTCTATATCAGAGGTGAATATTACTGAGTAGTATTTTTTAATACTCACCCGCGTAATATGAAGTATTATAGAGTATTGTTTTTTAATACTCACCCGTGGTATAGAGTATTTCAGAATATTGTTTTTTAATACTCTGTAATACTCTATACTACGCGGGTGAGTATTAAAAAATAATACTCAGTAATACTGAAAAAGCATTAACATTTATTATTAATAATTATTTTTTATTGAACGATTTATTATATTATATAAAAAAGTACAACACAATAAATAATGAATAAATAAAGGCTTATAAATAATAATTTATGGAACGGTGGACAATATCATCATCAAGATGTACATTTTTGTGATAAATTTAGTTGCTGAACATTTTCTACAGAAGTATCTATTAAATTAATATCATTGTTTTTTGCAGTATAATTATTGTCATTACTTGTTTTTGTTTTTTTGCATTCATAATTTTTTTCTGACTATTTAGATTTCCGTTTTCTCACTGCTTCATCATCAAATGTATCATCACCCGAATCACTGGAATCATCACTATTTATTAATGATATGTTTTGTAAAACAGTCGTTTTTTTTTGGATTTTTTTTTCATTTTTTTTTTCTTTTCCATTTTGTTTTTTTTCACTTAATTTTGTTAGTTTATTTTTAATTGATGTTGCTGTTGGAGGTAAAACTTCACCAGTATCAGTGACAGCCAAGCTTTCTAGAAATTTCCTACTGCCTAAAATCATTGAAAATTCATTTAAAAATATTTTTTAAAATTTAAATTAAAAAAATACAAACAGAACTGTATATTAAGTTATTGTTGTTATTTATTAATTATCAATGTTTATTATTATCTATTGTTATTATTTATTATATAGATTTTTTGTATACTTACGGTTTTGGCGCAAAACTTTCCCTTTATGTGGTTTACTCTCATACATAACCTCAACTATGTCATTAACCGAGAAATTTTTGGTTGTGATGCAACTTTTATGCAACACTGTTTGTTGTTTTGTATCAATCCAAAAAATTAGATAATACATGTTTTATCGCAGAAACAAATAATCAAATTAATTTAATAAATAAAAAGAAAATTACAGGTTGTGTGAAAGACATGCAGTCAACATGTAAGCACATGGAAGTAGGGATGTGCGATAGTCCCCGATATATTTAATGGCCGATATTATATCGATATATATCGATATATTATCGCCGATAGTTTTTGTCCCCGATATATCGATATCCGATATTTTTTCTGAAAACATTTTCTTTGTATATACATTGCACACGCACACAGTGAGAAAAAAAAAGATGGCGGAGTAATATTAATTAACCGAATAATTAATTGATGATACTTTCATTTTTTCGCAATATAATAAATTATATTAATAATATTAATAATTCATTCGTCGAGTGATGAATTTATTTTTATAATTGAATTATTTGTAATTATTAATAATTATTCAATAAATATTTTTTCGTCAGCCACTTGCCGTTCTTCTAAATAAATAAAAATTACTGAAAATAATATTAATAATATTCATAATTATTCATATTTTCATGATAAATCCATTGTTGATAACTTAACTATTAAATTATTATTGACAATTCAATCAATCGTTATATTATTTATATTATATAACAATTTAATAATCATTATTTTTATTTATTTTAATAAAATTTTATTTTACCATCATTATTATTATTATTAATAGGTTTGTTGATGGAGTGAAAATTATTCTAAGTCCAGCAGTTCAAAAAAAATTCTAAGTGTTAGAAATGAAAGCAGAGTATTAAAAAGCAATACTCTAAAATACTCAACTTTCTCGTTGCGATCAAAAAAAATTCTAAGTGTTGAACTGATAGCAGAGTATTAAAAAACAATACTCTGAAATACTCGCATTGACAGTGAAAAAAGTACAAGTATTAAAAAACAATACTCTGAAATACTCGGTAATATTCAGTAATACTGTGTAATACTCTCGAAACCTAAAATAATACTCAATAATACTCTGTAATACTCAAATTTTTTATCCCGGGAAGACACGTGCAGCTAATTATAAATGCGTATATACACATTGTGGTATTTCATTTGACCTATAGTAAATTATATCTAATATATAAAAATCTCGTGTCACGGTGTTAGTCACCTAACTCCTCCGAGACCGCTTGACCGATTTCCTTGAAATTTTGCATAGGCATTCTCTAGGGCTGAGAGAATGAAGTTATCTATTTTTCAACCCTCTAATTTATAAGGGTGGTTCACCCTTAAGGGAAAAAATGGAAACCCTACTATACACCATCTATACTTTATTCATAAATACATACGATGGTCGGTAATGCAGTTTTCATCCAAATAGTGATACGAATAATATATACATATAATATTTGCATCTAATTAGCCTAAGGTTGATCAAATCAAAATAAACTATTATATGGATTCTATTGGAATTTTGTTGGAGAATATTGGAGTGAAGTTAATTTTCTTTGGGAGTTGATGGTTTAATTAATATTAACTAATTAAGATTTAGGGGCGCAGGCAGCCTGGATTTTTTTAATTTTCAACTTTTTCAAGTTATTTTTTTTTAAATAGATAGATAATTCTTTGGAGAATTATAAATTCCAAAAAAAATTCATTCGGAGTTCTTCAATTAATTATTAAAAATTATTATAATTTTTGAATTGTTGCTATGCGCTGATCAATCATTCCGGTCAATTGCACATTTCTATACTTCTAAACCCTAGCATGGATGTGTAAAAATGTGTTTATAATCAAATATGTAATTGTTTTTTGCTGATTTTAAAGACTAAATTATATAACAAAAAATATAGGTTTGAATACTTTTTTCAATTTGAATAATAGGTGAATACGTTTTTTTAAGAGTAACTATGAAAATAAAGCTGTTACACATATACACGTCTACACATACATGCTAGGGTTAGGAAGTATAAGAATGCGCAATCGACCGAAATGATTGATCAGCGCATAGCAACAATTAAAAAATTATAATATTTTTCAATAACTAATTGAAGAACTCCCAATGAAATTTTTTTGCATTTTATAATTTTATAATTCTTCAAAGAATTATCTATCAATTAAAAAAAAAATAACTTGAAAAAGTTGAAAATTAACAAAATCCAGGCTGCCTGTGCCCCTAAATCTTAATTAATTAATATTAATTAAACCATCAACTCCCAAAGAGAATTAACTTCACGCCGAAAATCTCCAAAAAAACTCCAATAGAATCTATATAATAGTTTATTGTGATTCCATGCGTATTTTTATATGTATGTGTTCGCTCAAATCATATGTTGACTGTATATATACATGTATATTTTTTTTACATTTACTGCAGATATTTTAGTATAATAATGATGTGAATATTTATTTTTCTTTGTAAATATTAATTATTCAAGTTTGTCAAATTGAAAAGTTGATAAAATGAAATAAGATAAGTCAACTGCTACGTCAAACCTATAGTGTTTTGTAGGAATATTTTATATCGTAATAAAACGACTTCAAATTTTTAAAATTGTGTTTTGGAAGACTTTGTATGATGAATTATTATTACTTTTTCTTTAAATACCATTTGAGAATAATTATAATTCAAAATTATTTACATCTTAAGTTTTGTCGTTCATTTACAAAGTAATTCAAACAGAGCCAGAAAATTTAAAATTAAATATCACTATTTCTTCAATAAAAAAATTAGTATATGACCGAGAAATTAGTCATAATAATTCAAATAAGGCCCACATAAAGAAAAAAATTCATGACCATTTTCATCCACATTTCGTTGAATAAAAAAAAATGATAAGCCCAAAAGACCAAAAAAAAATATATTAAACTGTATAAAAGGAGTATCTCCACGCAAATAGAAATAAAAAGTTTAGGTCACAGCACTGTAAGAATTAAAACAAAAAGTCTATGTTGGAGCCTGAAATTTTTCTTGATAATGTACAAATTTCAGCCAACCACGGCCAAGTCGTATACCAATAAAAATACGGAATATATATCTGCATGTGTGTGATCTGTATATACAAGTATAGAGCGGCGTGCGACGCATCAATGACATTCGGATACACTCGGCCTCACGTTTATATCAAATATTAATGAATTTCATAAACTTTAATCAACAATATCTCCGAACTGCGATGGGACAAGAATATAATTTTTGTCCAAAATTATCTAGACAATATCAATTTTATCATACTAATTTGTTATCAAATCGGTAAACTCAGTTTTTTTGTTAGAATAAAAAATATACAAGAAAAAAAAATATTGAATAAAAATTCTTACACATGCCATGTTAAATCGTTCGAAAAGTTTACGTGCTTAAAACTTATTATCTCTAAAACTAGATGGGACATAATTACAAAATTAGAATCATTAGATGCAGGGGAATTTCGAGATTTGTCTCTCAAAATATTGGGAAATCGGTGAATGGACTATTCAACGGAGATACTCCCTTAAGGTTGCTTCCGGATAATTGAATGTCACTTAATTTTTTTTTTTTTTTTTGGGTATTTTTTGAATGAAATAAATATCTATACTTCCAATTCTGACGTTGTTTTTTTGAGATAATAAATGTCAAAGATGACAACTTTTATACGCGAGGATAAGACTACAAGCTAAAATACCTTACATTTCTATTTTTAGAAAGTTCATTTGCCACTAAAAAATCTTTAAATTGTAGTCTTCGGCAAGACGAACTCTATCTTTCGGAGGCAACCTCACTGGAATTAAACTTTGTATCCATTTTTGAATTCACTGAGATAAAATGAAGATCCTAAATATTCTCTGGAATTTTCCAACTATTGCTTGAGGGTGTTTCTACCGCTTTTTTTTCTGAAAAAATTCATGTCATGACAGCCAATAATTTGTTATTAATTAAAAAGTGAGCTACGACTTTTTTAATATTCAAATTCGTGAAAATTTTGAAAATTTTCGGAATTTTATCATCGATTTATATCCAAAATCAAAAAATCGAAATGAAAAATGTCTTGATAATTTGCGTAGATTTTCATTTTAGAGTTTTAAAAACTTTATAATTTTAAGAATATCCTTAATATAATAATGTTGATTGTCATGAGAAAAGTATTTTAGAAAAAAAAATTATTTACAAAAAAGGTAGGTAAGTGGGTAGGTCATATTTAGAAATAAACGGGCTGGAAACACCCTCAAAGAAAGGGTGGTAACTTCTAAAGAAAAATTTAGGATCCTCATTTTATCTGGATGAACTAAAAAAAAAATTGAAAGTATAATTCTGAGAAGTCGAGGGAAAAGATCTTAGCATTTTAGTTATTTCACCCCATATTTAAAATTTATAACAGATATATTTTAATATTTGGTATCTAAGAGAATAAATGTTCATCGTTTAATTATTCGGAGAATTTTACACGTTTAATTTCTTATCCCGCTATTCCCTACTTTCGTTAAATGCAATTATTTCGTGGCTGGCATATATGTATATGTATGGCAAAACAACGTTTGCCGGGTCAGCTAGTTATATATATATTTACATGCAGTAATGGCCAGGCGGGTCTTCGATATATATATTTATTCTTCTTGCGTGAACTTTGATAATAGAATGATGAGAGTAAAAAAGTGGCATATGTCATCGAAGTGGTGCTTTTGAAAATAAACTGAGAGTGAATGCCAAGTGAAACGGTAAACACATCAGATTATCCAGGAACTCTTTTAGTACCCTTTGGGATTGTTTATATATACATATGCCATTTGCGATTATCCATGTATATAAATGCATATGTACATGTAAGACTTTGTGGTTGGATATATACATCATAAGATCAATCAATTATTTTTTTTTTTCCTTCGTCTTTCGTCAATTTAATTCATATACATGAAAAATTTTATGTGACTCTTTGATGACTCAGATATATAGATATAAATTAAGATTATAAAAATAATTTTTTTTCTTTAATTATTTGACTCTCAATGGCAATCCATTCGTTTTTTTATATATCATACAATGTATATATGTATCCAATGGATTTTTATTAAATACCTGAATCTAAATGTCGAAGATCTTTGATCTTATTCTTATCTCACTGTTTCATCTATATATATATAAGCACGATGACACGAGATGAAAAGTACATCTAGAGAATTCCATATCTTCAATGAGTTAAAAAAATAAAAAAAAAGGGCGGGGGCTTGTCTTTGAATTCTCTGGCACACTTTATGCATATATATGTATATGCAAGACGTGAAATATATATATATATTTCAATAGTGGCACGAGCTCAAAATTTACGGCACGCGAATATATATATTCTATATATGTATGTGTTTTTTTTACAATTTTTATGTATATACTTGCATTTATTTATTCGTTTTATATAATGATGTAGAAATAGGTACAAAATCAGTTGACTGTTGCTGCTGTTATTGCGCAACTATCACCTCTATTAGCTGCACCCATCCAAGTTGTAAAAAGTTAAGTTAACTGGGTGACGGGTTTTCTTAGCTACGCGTATTTTTTTTTTTTTTTTTTTTCATATTTTATTAATATATTTTACATCAAGACACCAACTGTGTTAACTGTGAAGACGATCAAGCTATATAAGGGTTTCACCCACTGTGAACTTACTGGAGTGGTCCTGGTATTATTGTTAATCTTTTTTTTTTTTAATAATTGCAATACTTTGTGATATTTTACTGCTTTCTCTACCACTCTGTTTTTCTATCTCGTTGGTTTTAAAATTCATGTTGATGTGTTACTATATACTACGTGATACTAACAAATAGCTGATGAATCAATGTACATCCTGAGGCTTGTGTAAAAGTCAAGCATATTTGGCCATCTGTAATATATTTATTTATATATAAATTGATGATCAATCACTTGTGTACATCATAACCAAACAAGACAAAATAATTTAATAAATAATAAATTTAAACTTTTTAGTTTTTTATTTGTGAACATACTGTGATATCTTAATTTTTTTATCATAAGTATATTAAAACTATAGCTTTTAGTAAGCCATGTCATAGCTCTGATTCAAACTAAAGAATTGTCCAAATGAAAGAAAAATATTGTAAATAATTTTTGAATATTCAATAGAATGCAAATGAAAAATAAAAAAGAAAAAGTTGTTAGTCTTTCAGTTGTCCACCAACAATATCACAAAGTTCATCATGAGTTCAAACTAAATGCGTACATGGTAAAATAACAAGCTTTGTTTATCAAGATTGTACCAAGCTTGGCCCAATTGCTGTCAAAGCTTATGTGAAGACCTACGTAAAAATTAAATCTTGTATTATTTTTAATGATATTTTTTTTTAAATTATAATATTATAATAATTGTTTTCATATATACAATGTATAAATATATATACAACTTTTGTTTGTTTGTTTTTTTTTAAGGTAATTAGAGTTTTATTCTGAAACTGACCGTCAAATATTTAAAAAAAATTAAACGTAACGAGTATTCAAGATTGTGTCTCTACTATTCAATTCAGTATTCCACCTGCATTAAATGGTAAACTCGTGCCTACTAACTATGCTTTTTTTTATTTTTATTTTATTTTATTTTATTTTATCTTTTTATTTGTGCCGTCGGTGCATGCACTGGCAATATCATGGAAATCCTTCGGGAGCAACTGCTACAAAGAGTCACAGATGCAGTTGTATACTGTATAGATGAAACCCTAAACGTCTTTTTCTTTTCATTTGATTTAAAACAAAATAAACAAACTTGAATTAAAGATTTGTATCCTTGATCTTTTCGCAAATTGCAACTAATAATCCAATCCTTGCTTGGTTAACATTGTATTTATATTTAAATGAATTCATGTCACTCGTTGACGACATTCTCATGCATATATTTTTTGATTTTTTTTTTTCTTGACCATATACTATTCTTGACATGTATCCTGCATGCATCATGATGTACTAGAATTTAAACTATCCATTTTTCATTCATTCATAATATAAAATTATTTATATTTTTTTTTATAAATTAAAGATTTTTCAATGATTAAAATAAAATTAAAGATTTTTATCTTGTGTTATACTATTTTTTTTATCTTGATTTATCAAAAAAAAAACATCTTATCTCATTTCTTTCAATTTTTAAATATAAATAAATTCAATGAACCAGCTTTTTCTTAGTTTATACCAATGTATTCTGCGTGGCAACCGACAAACGTTGTGCTACCTAGCTTTACTAAAAAAGGCACGTATATAATACACATGTGTATTTAAAAAAAAATAATTTTTTTTTTCTTAGAAATACTATATGTTATATAGCAGTACCGAGTGCGGCTTAACTTGCTTTGTAATATCAGTCAATATGAAGTTTACCGTGTGTTTATGTATGATTTTTATTTCTCGATATTCTTTTGATGTACCAATATTTTCAAGAACAATAGACATGAGATCTATTATGATATATAAATATGCAAAATATCATCAGAGAAATGACCGACGAAATGCCTTTATTGTTTCTTGTGAACAAAATTAACATGTGATTATTTTCATTTATTTTTTATATTTTAGTTTTTTTTTTTTTACTATAAAAAATAAATAATATATATACACATGTATTTTTAGAGGTTAGTTTTATCTTTGGCACGCCGGGCGGCCAATTACATTACGTTTGTCAAGTATATATAATATGCGTTTCGTGTAATGACGGCAATGAAATTCTAATGATGTCGCTTGTCAACTGTCCTCTTACCATGTCGTAGATGATCATAAAAAAAACCTCACCGCATACACTAACCGTATCATCGCAAATGAAATCTCTGTCGTATTTATACCTCGTATAACAACTCATAAAAGTTTATTTTATATTTTTTCAAAAAAATATTTCATATTTTTTTTTTTACTTTCATCTATATTTATTTTTATTTGAATTATTCTTCTATTTTAACAGTTAATTTTATTAACAATTAATAAATTCAATATGATATACAACATGAGGATCTTTGTTGCGGCATGGGTGTTGCAATGTTGTGCATTTTACGATGTTAATCGCAACCTAGCCTCTTTTATATACTTATTGTAAAAAAAATTAAAAAAAAACAAAAAATGTCCAATTGTCGTTTCAATGATCAAAGATAACTGCGTGTGTGCGTTTATATTCAACTTCCTGTTTGACCTACCCCATTGATCTACGATCGATTACTGTGATTTTTTAAAAATAAATAAATAAATAAATAAATAAAATTATATATGCACAGCTGTCTCCAACTTCTCAATGATTAACTATTTTTTTTTTTCTTAATTTCAATACATATTGTGTGATGTTCATGAGAAAATTAACGATAATTTTATTCAATTACTTCAAGGATAATAATTTTATTTCCGTATTAAATTCAACATTCATAATTGACTTGCAGTCGAAAGCTATTTGCCCATCTTTTTTTTTTTTTTTTTTCGTTTCATTGCAAATTGAATAAAACTTCATTGCCACATTGAGTGTATAGAAATATTTTCATGCCGGTTTTACCATCAGTGCCACATGTACAAATTGCTTATCAGGATTTCTGCATATGGAAAAGTATAGACAGTTAATATTCTAAGGAATATCTGAGTAAGGTAATAGAGGTAAATTTGCGAGATAGAAAAAACATTTATTTAAAATAAATAAAATATTTTAGCCCGGGTGTCATTAGAATATAATTGTACAGAAAACTATGAATTTTTATGTAACTATAATTTAACAAATCATTTGAACAAAACAAGCTTGTATAGTTTCCTGTATAAATTTTATTATCATCATAATAAGTAATTAATTAAAATTATTTTATGTAAAATTTAATTAGTTAAATTACAAAAATACTATTAGTCAATAAATTATTCATTGCTCTTGGTTATAAATTTGTAAACGTCTGGGTTACATTTCCACCTGGGTTACATTTATGTTATCAAAATTTAATATAAATTTTTATAAAAAATTCTTTGTTTTTTTATATCACTGTATTCTTGGATATTTTTTGGATATCATTGCACGAAGACTCGTTCCATCATTTATACAATTACATCTTTGATCACGTACATTTTTATCCACTAGCCCAAAGAATTACAATGAGAAAAAAAATAAAGACATGTATATATCCGTGGCTACCGGCTGACAAGGTGTATTGCCCGTAAGAAAGTTTGATTAATAACTGAATAATAATATACTTTGGGTAGTTGACTGCAAAACTCCAGCAGGTGAATTGATGAAATGGACCATCTTTGGCTACAGTCTCATGATTTTAATCTTTAAATTTTTTTTTCAACCCTGTTCAATACGTGTTCAATTTTTTAGAATAATTTTTTTCACACCAGTCACCAAACAAACATTACATACTTGGCTTTAATAAAATTCATATATTTTTTTTGTTTCTATCTCTTGGGAATCGTTTACTTTTGTATAAACATATATATGGTAAAAAAATTTACACATCAAAAGATGGTCTAAGAAAAAGACAGGTTTGAAAGATCAAAAAAAAAAGATAAACATTTTTTTTTTTTCATCATAAAAAGTTTTATACAAGGTTTAAGCACTTTTTTCTAAACACTGATATCTATTTTCTGAATTTACTAATCAATTTCTGTCTTTAGTATGGAATAAATAAAAATTGTATACTCGAAAAAAAATATTTTTCTCATTGAACAAAATAAAAATGTAATAAAAACGTAATCAGTTAGTTGCAATTTTTAAAAATTTATACAGATTGATAGTCATAATTTAAATAACCATATAATTTTTATTTTTAAATTGAGAATAAATGATGATGATAATGATGAAAAATATAAATTTTAAAACCAGAAAATTGCAAGGTATACCCATAAATTCATATAAATCAAAATTAAAAAATCACAACCTTATCATGTCATGTGACCGCGTGCGTTCTGTCTTTTTAAACAACATTCTTTTTTATTTATCATTCTTGTTTTTTTTTTTTTTTTTTTTTTATTCAACTACTGTACTCATCAATCAAAAAAAAAAAAAAAAAAAAAAAAGAGAGACCGGAAATAAGGCGTTGTTCCACCCAAATTCATTTATCAACTCACATTTGCAGTAAAAAAAAAAAAAAAATACAAAAAAAATTTAAAAGAAAGAAAGAAAGAGTAACCCGTTACCAATTTTTTTGTTTTTTTTTGTTTTTTTGGAACATTAGTTGAACTATAAAAGAGAATGATCGAGATTTTTCAATTCATCGACACGCTTTCAATATACAGCTCATGGTTTTGATGTTTTCATAAAATTAAGTGACTTGGTAATTTTTGTAGTATATACATTGTAAAAAATATGAATAATATCAAAAGAAATGAGGAAAAAAATTTATAATAATAAAAATAATTGAGATAAGTAAAAAAAAAAAATAAATGAAAAGATTCTCAGGGTAAAAAAAAAAAGAGAAACTGCATGCAAAAAAAAAAAATCAAGAGAATAACAAATGCTATCAGTCATTTTTGGATAAAATTCAATTGGACGATGCATTTGTCATATTTTTTTGATGGCTTAAGATTAATTTCCCATCCACATGTTACATGTTTGTATAAGAATAAATAGGTCAAACTTAAATATGTATATGATTATGATTGGTCCTCTCTTGTCAGTTGATTAATGTCATGAATTTTTTTTTGGTTTATATCATCTGTGCACAAGCCAGTCAGCAACTTGAGCTATATCGTGAAACAAACTTTTATATATATATACACGTGAGATTTAGTCTTTAATGGTATAAAGTTCATATATATATATGCATATAGATGTTATTATCACATTCTGAAATCTTTTGTTATGGGGAGGTTAACGCACAGATAACATGATTGAACAAACTGCACTCACATACATATATACATAAATATAAAACCGGTTCCTAAACAAAAGCTATGCAAGATGAAACCACAAGGATTTGTTTGTCGCAGAGTATAAAATTACGAAGAAAGCCGACAAGCATGTATCAGTTACGTATATGCCCACACAAGGTAACTCATATTATCTTATGATAATCACTGAGGATATTTTTTATAACC
>WSYQ01000449.1:0-23295 GCA_011426435.1 Lysiphlebus fabarum
GGAAAAAATATAATTATTATTACAAAATTAAACAACTATCTGTTATTGCATGGATAAATTATTTTTCTTTGATTTGACAACTATCTAAAATATTTATTAAATAATTGCTAGATTATTTTCTTTTATATTAAATTGAAAAATTTATATATACTATATATTTAAAAAACTAACATTATTCTTGTCCTGAAAAGTCTATCGAGACCCTTGGATTATATTATTGTTAAATACTATGATCTATGCTGATTAATAAAACTATATACATTCTACGACATTCTATTATATAAAAATTCCATTATGCATTTATTCCATGTTATTAAAATATAATAATAATAATAATCAATGTATTGTTAATGATTAACAAAAAGAAAAAAAAAAAGACAAAAATGTCATGCTGTTGAATGAACAATCAAATGAATTGTTATAACTTTTATGATTAATTTTATGATTACATAAGTAAAATTATTATTCCATTTAATTTAAATATATTTAATAATATTTAATTAAAATAATAACAATTTTATTAGTTATCAATTATTATTATTTTTAATAGGCCTAATTTAATATCCTTTCATTTTATTAAAAATAATATTGTTTTTGTTGTAAATTAAATTGATGAACAATTTTTAATAATATTTATTGTGTAACTGTGACTCATGTTCGGTAGGCCATTGAAAATATTCCAATAATTTTATTAAATATATTTAAATGACAAATTAAAATACAAAAAAATTGCCCAACTTTAAACAAATTCCTTTTAGAAATAAATAAATAAATAATCCCAATCTTAGCAGTACAATGTTAATTTAAAAATAAAAAAAAAAAAAAAAAAAAAGCATATCAGTTTGAAAAATCTGTTGGTAAAAACCAAAAAAGAAACAAAAACAACGAATGTCGTTGAAGCGAATAATGAAATTAAAAAATATTAAAAAAAAAGTTAGCTAATGAATTGTTATATATTTATTAAACAGCAATATCACGGTTTGATAATTTGAATTAAAAAAAAAAAAAAAACTTGAAATGGGTACGCTTCTTTTTTGACATTTAACAAGTCAATTAATATCGCTTAATTATTATCAATAAATTTTAAGTGGATAATAAAATTTGACCAGATTTGTTGAGTACATTGTTTGTACTCTAAAAAAAAATTTCTAAGATATTTAATTTTTTAAAAATTATAAAAAATATATACATTAGAAGCGTACTCATAGAGATTTATAAATTCAAAAAAATATTATTACTATTTAAAAATAGAAGGCTTTGATATCGTTGTTGATTAAAAAAAAAAACCATCCAAATGCATTCAAGTTAAAAATGCCTGCTTACTGTGACAGTTTAAAAATTTTTAAATATTTAAAAAAATAAAATAAAAGCAAAGAATGATATATTTAAAATAATAATATCGTTAATAAATATTGTTAAAAAATAATTTGTAGAATTTAAGGCGACACTAAAATACAAAAAAAAAATATATACATATAATTATAAAAATTAAGTCGCCAATATTTTAGTGATCGAGTGTAAAGTGTAGCACATAATCGTTATTAAAAGCAAAAAATAATTTAAAAAAATTAATAAATACTATTAGAAAAAAATTTAAAAAAATTAATGTAGAAAATAAAAGTTCATGCACAAGTTATAAGAAAAAAAAATAAAAATAATTATTATTAAAATTCAACTTGTTTATATATAATTTGATTTAAAATAAAATATTTTAAAAAATATTTAAAAAGCTAAAAATGACAAATTATATGCTTCCATCTTGAAATGAAATAAAAAATTAATAAAATTTTAAAATTATGCTTCACGTAATTGTCTGTACCGATTGTGTTGTAAAATCAATTTTTATTTTGTCATTTAATATTGTTTAAAAAAATAATAATAATAATCAATAAATTTATTAGCATATTAATTATATTTAAAAAAAAAAAAAAAAGCAGAGTTAAACTCCTGAGCATGATTAAAAAAAAAAAAAGAAAAAAGATAACACTTGTTTGAACAAAATCATTATATTTTAAAGATAATCAGCTTAAAATTGGGTCACTTGTAATAAAAATCGACATACAAATAACAAAAAATTTAGAATAATATTACCGGGAAAGAAATTTTAAAATAAAAAAGCAACAATATGATCAGGCATTTTTCGTGATATGGAATATTTATTGCGAAAAAAACACATTGTTTATTGCAATATAAATGTGTATATAGGAAGTAATATGTTAAATAGAATATATATATATATATAAAAAGAAAAAAAAAAAATTTAAAATGATAAAAACCAAAAAAAACAAAAAAAAAAAAATATGAAACTAAAAAAATAATAAATGTGAAGAAACATATTAGCCAGACATTTCTTTCGAGAAATGTAAGTCTTGTATGTTCTCGTTTTTATTCGTATAAACCTATTTAAATTATTATTTAAATAAAAAAAAAAAAAATTCCTTGTTGCTTTGTTTACTAATTTTTTAAATTATTATTTTCAAATTAATTTATATTTGTTTTGTCTATTTAAATATATCTGTACCATTTGTTTGATGATTAAATATCATCACTTGTTTCTTTTTTTGTTTTAAATCTTTTTCTATTTTTATTTCTTTCACTGCTTTTATTGCTTTTGCATGTACTAACATTATTAATTTATATTTTATTAAATTTTTTAATTTATTTTAACATTTAACTAACAATTATTTTTATGTGTTATATTTTATTATTTTTTTAATTTATATTTTTTATTTATTTTATTTATTTTTGTAGGCGACCAGTACCTAATATTCCTCCCCGAATTCCCGACAGACCATATTCAGGCCGTCTTAATTGAATCAACAAAATATTTTTTAAAAAATATATATATATTTATATATATTTACAAAATCAAGTGATGAAAGTATCAAGTTTTCAACAACACAAGTGGATCTTGGACATTTTGGTATTGCAGAAAATATACCTTGGAAACAACGACTCATAAAACAGTAGTTTTTTGTAAAAAATAATTAAAATAAAATTGAAAATTAAATAAATTGCTGAGAAATGGATGATCATCACTGTCTTCACTCAGCTGACAAAAATTTTATAAAAAAGAAATAAAAATTAAAGACTGCGAAAACTTTTTTAAAGTTCGTAGATTTTTTTTTTTTTCTTTAGATATAAGTAACTCAATGTATAATAGTTTTTTTTTTTTTTTTAGCAATTTTATTTTAGATAAATATATATATATATATATTTTTTTTGTTTTTGTATAATAATTCACAGTTAAAGTATTAATATTGAGAAAAAAAATAAATAAATAAATTAGTGAGAGTAATTAGTGGTCGTTGTAATAATAAAAATAATATTTTTTTAAATGAGAAATTAAGTTTGAAAAAAAAAAAAAATAAAAATAAAAGAAAAATTAATTATTGTTATTTTTATTTTTTAAAATATCTCATTAAGTAAAATTAACTGTGAAATTAAATGTTATTGTACTGTTTCAATTGTATTTCATTAATTAATAATAATCAATGTGCTCAATAATAATGACATGAGCTAGAAATGCAATTAGAAATAATTATTATATAGACAAAAAAAAAAAAAAAGAAAAAGAAAAGAAACTGTTACCTCACATTATCATAACGCTTATTATTTTTATTAATTTGCTAAGACAGATAGATTTTTTTTTTTAATCATAGATATTTGTACAATTTAATTTATTTAGGATAATAGAAAAACAATCTTAAAAAATTTAGGACTTAATAATTAATTGGTACAAATCATTTCCAATAATTATGATGAATTCAATTCAAAACTAATAGTTAATAATAACACAACTGTAAAAAATAGATATAAAATAGTGTTAAAATATTAAACTCATCAATGATTGATATTTTGAAGTAAATGATTTTGTTTTTATTATTATTTTTTTTTTTTTTGAATAAAATTTTCTAATTTAAGAACAATTTGATAATACTACAAATCATATGAGACTGATGATTATGCCTGGATCATTATGACAAGTAATAAATAAAATTTAAAAACAAAATAAATAAAAAAATCTTTGATTAGCATTTATTTATTTTTATTATTTCAAAATAATAAAATAGAAAAACTGAATTTCAATTGATGAATATTATTAAATTGATTTGTTTTTTATCATTATTGTATGCAAAAACAAAATAATTTTTGCATATATAAATTATTGTTTATTTTCACGTTCAACTTGAGCTAAAATTTCTTTAGTTGAACTTTGAAACTCTTGATTCATGACATCATATGATTTTTTCATCAATGTATCAAGATCATCTTTGGTCATGCCTTTAGTTGAAATTGGTGGTAATATTGTTATATAACTTTTTCCTAATATAATATTAAAAAATAATAAATAAATAAATTATATACCTATTTTTTAATTATTATTTAAAAATTTTTTTTAATTAAAATTTACCTGAATTAAATATTTTTTTATCATGATCAATATAATAATATTTTGAAACAACAATTGGTTGTATTGGTGCTTGTGATGATATAGCAACATTAAATGCACCTTTTTTAAATGGTTTAAGGGTATTATCTGTATGCCTTGTTCCTTCAGGAAACATTAATAATTTAGCTTTTCTTTTATTTATTATTTCACCAGTTGTATTTAATGCATTAACTGATTCATTTTTTTTATCTCTATTTATAAAAATTGTACCCCAAAGTAATGATGCTAAACCAAATATACCAGTAAAATAAAGTATTTCACTTTTTCCTACAACTGTACATCTGTCAATTACAGGCCATAGTTCAGCTAATACTGATAAAAATTATTATTAAATAAAGATAATTATTACTTTATTAATATATGATATTTAATGTTAATAAATTTACCAACTAAATCCAAAGAACTTTGATGATTTATTAAAATTACAGCAGCTTGATCTTTTATGATATTTTTTTTTCCTCTAATTAAAAATTTTACGCCAGCTAATTTCATTATATTTCTAATTTGCCATGCTGGTATTCTAATAATTAAAAAAAAATGAATTAAGTTAATAACTGAATTATATATTTGAAATTATAATAATAATTATTTCTTACAGTGCATTTTTCCAATGAAATGGCCTAAATATCATAAATACAACTGGCCATGATGTGGCAAATATACTACCAATAAGAAATAATGTAAATTTAAAATAATATTTAAATTTATTACTGAGAAAAATTAATAATCCAAGTGTAGTAATTACACATAGCCAAAAATAATAACTCCAATAAATATTAATCATTTTTCTAATTTATAAAATTAACACACTGTTTTATTTATTATTTTTTTTTTTTTGAATAACACACTTGAATTTTACTGGACAACTGATTATCAGTTATGATAATAATTTAAAGAAACAATAATATCATTTAAAATGATTCTATTGTGAATATGAACTTTGGATTTCACCCATACATCTACATGACATTCGAGTTAATTTTTTTATTTCATTTAAAATATATATATAGTTCAATTTAATTATCGTATATTATTTATTGTTAAAAAAAAAAAAATAAAAATAAAAAGATAATAATCATTAAAAATTAAAAATTTAAAGAAACTTAATTTTATCATTATTTTTTAAATAATAAAATTTATGTTTTTCAAGTACAATTAATTAAAAAAAATAATAATAAGAAAAAAAAAAAAAACTTTAGATTTGCTCATTTGCATCTCGTAATTAAAATAAATCGTTTCTTTTTTTTTTTTACTGGTAAAAAATTTCGAAAAATAATTCTTTTAAAAAATGCTTATTACAAGTAAATTGCATTATCAACAATTTTTTTTTTTTTCATCCTAAATATACAAATGAAATAATTTTCTTTAGTCAGCATAATTTGATTGTATATATTTATATTTAAAATAATATCATTTTAATTGTATTTAGTTTGATTTAATAACTCGTTTAATAAACTTTATAA
This sequence comes from Lysiphlebus fabarum, assembly GCA_011426435.1. Classification (NCBI taxonomy): domain Eukaryota; kingdom Metazoa; phylum Arthropoda; class Insecta; order Hymenoptera; family Braconidae; genus Lysiphlebus; species Lysiphlebus fabarum. The sequence continues at coordinate 5,917 of WSYQ01000449.1, forward strand.
TATTAATAATATGCATACTTTGATTATATTTTTTTTACTTGAATTATTATTATTTATAAAAGCCAAGGGTAAGTAAATAAGTATATATATTTAATTTAAATTTTATTGTTAATATATATATTTAGTAATAAATTAATGTTAAATATTTATCACAGATAATTGTATTAAAAAAGAAAAACTTGAATGTACTGGAAAGCCTTATTTTAACGTTACTCTTACGGCTTATTATGCTGATTATTCAAGTGATATTTCATCAGATTATTTAGATATGAAAAATAATAAACTTAGAAATTTACAGGTATAATAATTTATTTATATCTTTTTTTTTTTTCAAATATTTTTGATAATAGTTTTATTACTTTTTTATCTAGGATTATATTGATGGACGAGACAATTATGTAACAGCAGCAATGGATATTATTCCTAGTCTTCCATATGGCTCATCAATTTGTATACCCGAATTAAATAAACATTATCGTCGGCAAATTAAAATTCAGGTAAGTATATTTATTTATTAAAAAAAAATTTAAAAAAAATTAATAAAAATATATTTCTATTTGTTTCTATTTTTCATGTCAAATAATAATAATTATTTTATTTAATTTTAATTATATAGATTCGTGATTACAGTATTGATTTGAGAGGTCAAGAATTTAATGTTGTGAATATATGTGTTAGAAGTGAAGGTGATAGTTATGACAAAGCTGTTAACAGATTAGTTACTATTTATATTTAAAATTTATATACTTATTTAACTATTTAAATTTAAAATAAAATTTTGACTATTATTATTATTCATTCAATTATTATGCAATTTAAAAAAAAAAAAAAAAATAGGTCATATTTACAGAGTTACATAAAATATTGTATAATCTTTATTAAAATTTACTCTTATTATTTATTAATTATTATCAATTAATAAAAATTAATCAAGTGTATACTTTCAGTTGTTGAAATAAAGAAATATTATTTTATTGTTGTCCCACTTGTTTAATATTTTTTTTAAATGTACTTTTAATTTTTTTTATTAATTCGATATGAATAATTGCTAATTGATTCGAATAATTATTTTAATATAAATTAATATATTCAAATAAAGATAAATTTTTTTATCGTCATTATTATATAATATATGATAAAAATTTGGTATAAAAGTCAAAATAAAAATTTCAAAATTCAGTGTTTTCAAAAGAAGAGGTATAATAAAATACTAAAATCATCATGAAGCTTTTTATTGTTATTTTATCAACTTTTATTGTTGGTATTTCATCACAACTTGTGCTACCAACATATCCTTCAGTTCGACCAATGGCTAAACCACTTCAAGCTCATAAGGTATTAATTATAATAATAGTGATAATTATTTTCAATATTAAAAAAAAAAATGTTATCCTATAAAGCTATATTGTCCTCCCTCAAATATGACACACATTAATTTTATATCATTAAAAAATAATAATAATAATAGTATTTTGCATTTTTAGCTGTTGGGAAAATGGTATGGATTTGCAGGAATTCCAAATATATATCAACCTTATGAATCATGTAATACCGGAGAATTTAATTTAAATCAAGATGGAAGTCTACAATTTACAGCTACAATGATAAATCGTTTGTAAGTATACATAATATATATACTTATAAAATAAAAATTAATAATTTATTTGATAAAAAAAAATCTGTAATCATGACATGTTTTTTTTTAAATTAATTTTTAGAACTGGACTGCAAAATCAATTGATAGTTGCAGCATATCCAATTCAAGGAGGATTTTCATCACAATTTAATGTCAAATTTCCACCACTTGCAATTCAAAGAGATAGTGTTGGAAGTATTTTAGATACTGACTATGATAATTATGTTGTTATTAGATTAGTACAAATTACAGAAAACGGAAGGTATAATATACTCATGAATTTTTATCTCTATATTTTTTTAATATTATATCAATAATAATACTAACATGAATATATAATAATCAATTTTTTTTTAAGTATTTTGGATATGGCATGGATTTTAACAAGAAACATTGTACCTAATGAAGCTTGTTTAAATGATGCTTATGCAGCCTTACAAAGAAACGGAATTAGTCCATCTTCATTGCCAAAAATACCACACGATAAATGCCCAAGAAATTACTAAATTATTTGAATTATCTTTCAACATGTAATCTTTTAAAAAACTAACACAAAAAAAAACTGGCGTTGTAATAATTAATTAAAATTCTATGATAAATAACAAAAATGAAATTGTAATATTTGTATTAATTGAGAGAAAAATAAATCATTTGATAAAAATTTATATAAAATTTTTGTAATTGTGTAATTAATTTGTCATTTCATTTGTATAAAAAAAAAAAATTAAATAAAAAATAATTCAATATAATAATTTATATATTATTGTGTTGTAAAAAATAAAACTTATAAAATAAATAAATAAGTAATGAATTTTTACGATAATAAATTATAAAATATTTATGAAATTGGAAAAAGAAATTTATCAAAAAATCCAACTAAAGATGGGAAATTTAATGATCTACTTTTTTTTTATGGTTAAAAAAAAGTATGAAATTTTATTAAATGACTATTATGAAAATTATGGAAGTAATATTGCTCATCATCTCAAATAATTGTGAGAATAAAAATGAATGAGATTATGATAATTTTACTATGAAAATTATTATAGTAAAAAATTATTTCTCAATTTGCATTTTTATATACATACATTTATGTCTTGCCATGTAATAATTAATTAAAATTCTATGATAAATAACAAAAATAAAATTGTAATATTTGTTTTAATTGAGAGAAAAATAAATCATTTGATAAAATTCACGAAAGTATAATTTAAGATGCTTCATTGATAATATTATGAACACTAGAGAGATAAAACTATTATTGAAAATTATAAAAAAAAACTGAGAATTCACATGGAAACAACAAGTTGATGAATTTTTAAAAAAAATAAAATTGTGACAATATAATATTAAGAACGTATACCTATTGAATTAATTTATTTTTATAAATTCAATAAAATATTTGTTTATTTTATTCCTTTCAAAATATAAGTAATAAAAATTAATCAAGTGTATACTTTCACTTGTTGAAATAAAGAAATATTATTTTATTGTTGTCCCACTTGTTAAATATTTTTTTAAAATGTACTTTTAATTTTTTTTAGTAATTCGATTTGAATAATTGCTAATTGATTCGAATAATTATTTTAATATAAATTAATATATTCAAATAAAGATAAATTTTTTTATCGTCATTATTATATAATATATGATAAAAATAATCATGAAAATTTGGTATAAAAGTCGAAATAAAAATTTCAAAATTCAGTGTTTTCAAAAGAAGAGGTATAATAAAATACTAAAATCATCATGAAGCTTTTTATTGTTATTTTATCAACTTTTATTGTTGGTATTTCATCACAACTTGTGCTACCAACATATCCTTCAGTTATACCAATGGCTAAACCACTTCAAGTTCATAAGGTATATTATTAATTATAATAACTGTATATTTCAGTTAAAAAAAAAAAAAAAAATTATCCTATAATCATAATTTTGCATAAAATTTTTAAAACTAAAAAAAAATAAAATAAAATACTATTTTGCATTTTTTAGATTTTAGGAAAATGGTATGGATATTCAGCAGTTCCAAATTCATATAAACTTTTTGAATCATGTAATAGTGCTGTATTCAGTTTAAATCATGATGGAAGTGTACAATTTACAGCATCAATGATAAATAGTTTGTAAGTAATTATAATAATAGAATTTAATAATAATTCTATCATAATAATTTATACAACTATTTTTTAGAACTGGATACTAAAATAAATTATCACTTGCAGCATATCCAATTCAAGGAAGATTTTCATGCCAATTTAATGTCAAATTTCCACCACTTGCATTTCAAAGAGATAGTATTGGAACTGTTTTAGATACTGACTATGATAATTATCTTGTTATTTTATTAGTTCAAGTTACAGAAAACCGCAGGTAATATATATTCATAAATTTTTATATATTTTTTTAATATTATATCAGTATATATATATTATTTTTTTTTTTTTTCAAGTTTCTTACAAATGGCAAAGATTTTTACAAGAACTCCAACACCTAATGAAGCTTGTTTAGGTGGTGCTTATGCAGCTATGCAAAGAAATGGAATTAGTCCATCTTCATTAGAAAAAATATCACACGATAAATGCCCAAGTAATTACTAAATTATTTGAATAATATTTTAATATTTGATTGTTTAGAAAAAAATTAATAAAATAAAAAATAATTCAATTTATGTTATATAAATTTAATTAAAAAATAAATAAAACTCATTTTGAAAATATTAATGCGATCAAAGTCTAAAATAACAAAAAAAAATTAAATTTGATCAACTTTTTTTTAGATTAATTTACGAATTATTTAATAGTGTTGTTATTGTTGATCAAATTGACTAATAAAAATGATTATGAAACATAAATTATCTATTTTTTATATAAATATAACATTTGACCTATATAAATATATCACATGTCATCACCTGACAGTATAACTCTGATTTTCTATTGGTCAAAATACCACATTCGCTTTTATATATATTTATCTGAATGCCAATTTGGATATCAGTTATATTAAACAAAGACTATATGTATTCAACTACATTGTGTGATGCATCATAAATTAAATTTTATAATCATTTTAATGACAATACATCTGATAATAATACAGGTATATTTAAATTTATATATTTAATTTATAAAATAAAAATTTATGAAATATTAAAATTATTATTATGAATATAAATATAGATATATTGTCATGATAATAAATTGGAAAATATTTATGGAATTGGAAAAAGAAATTTAACTAAAAATATAACTCAAGAATGGAAATTAAATGATCAACTATTTTTTATGATTGAAAAAAAATATGAAATTTTATTAAATGATTATGAAAATGATGAAAGTAATATTACTGATTGTCTCAAACAGTCTAAATTATATATAACTCAAGGATTAAAAAATACTTCATTTAATTATATTAATTGTGAGAATAAAAATGAATGGGATTATGATAATTTTACTATGAAAATTATTCAAGTAATAAAATTAATTAATTATTTTAATTTTTATATAGGTATACTTATACACTCTTTACTTATTTTTGAATATATTTTGTAATAAATTTTATGTATACAGGAATTTCAGACTGGATTAATATTTATGTCTTGTTCTGACAACAATGATTTACCAAAATATATTTTAAGATGCTTGGATGAAAATATTATGAAGATTAGAGATAAAATTATTATTGAAAATTATAAAAAAACTATAAATTTACTTGAAAATTATAATAAAAAAATGAATAATAGTTGTATGATTGAAATGACAATTGCCAATAATAAGACATTATTGAATATGGAAAAACAACTTGATGAATGTTTTAAAAAAATGAAAATTATGACACCAATTCAGTTCAAATATCCAAGAAATAAAGTAATAATAATTTTATTAAATATTATATATGTTTATACATAATATTAAATAAAAATATTTTTATAAATTTAATAAATATGTTTTTTTCAATTTATAATTATAGATACACAATACAGATGATTCAATTGTTTTTGCCAATAATCCAATAGTCAATAATTTTTATAAAAATCAAATAAAATTACTTGGTGCAATAGAAATGAAGAGTTGGCAAATTATTCAAAAAATCACATTAAATACAACCAATATTTATAAAAATAATAATGATTATTATTTAAATAAATATAATAAAAATATTACTTGTTGTTCAAAATATCCAGAAAAAAATTCTAAAGTTGCAATGGATTATGCTATGCTTACAAGTGATTCTTGTGTTGAAAATAAAACGATTGAATATCATAATTTTGTAACTTCAATTTTATCGGTAAAATTTTTTATTATAATTTCTATTATTTATATTAAAATCAAAATATATTGATATATAAATATAATTAATTTTTATATCCAGGTGAATAATGTCAAACAAACATTTAAAAAATGTTTAAAAGAAACGAATCGACAATTAATTTTTGAATGCATTGTAAATAAAAATTTACATGGCGATGAATATGTCAAACTTGTTTATAAAACTATTGAAAATAGTTTTGAAGAAAATAAACTATCAATAATAACTACATTGCATAATTGTTTATACAATGTAATTAATTATTTTATGCAAAAAATTGATCATGCAAATATGCAATATCTAAAGTGTTTCAATTATCAAAAGAAATCTGATAATTGTATTGAACAACCACAAGATGATTTTAAACCCAAAATACAAATTCCAATAATTATTGAAAATATTGTCAACGAAATAATTGATAAATCAATAGATGATATTTATTTAAATTATCATGATTGATTAAAAAAATAAATGAAATAGGTAGGTATTAATAAACCAAGGCTATCAAAAAATGATAGATTTCATTTTCAATTGAATTTATCAAAATTTCTGACATAAAGTGATGAATTTGAAAATTATTTAAGCTACATCAATATATAACTCAATTGTATATATTTTTAAAACCCCAAAAATATAAATTGTACTAATTATTTTGAATAAAATATTAAATTTTACCAAGAAAATAAAATACTGATTTGTTTTTACTTAAAAAAAAAAAAACCCAAATATCTAATATTTCAATTTTAAATGAGAATTAAAAAAATAATAGAAAAGAGAAAATGAAAAAAAGAGCAAAAAGCAAAGATTCAAAGTAAAAAATGACTCACCAAAAGCAGCAAAGGAGACTGGAATTATATCATATGTATATAATGGTAGCAGGATACATAACAAAATTTATACATATACATGTCATATTGTGACTATTTCATTGCGTAAGGTCGTTAAACAAAATACACATATGATAATCGAAAACAATCGAAAAACCACAACACACTGTACAACACAAATATACACAAACACTGACGCAGTAACACATCACCACTTAAAAAAAAAACAAAAACAAAATTTGAAGTTGTGCGCATACTTTTGCGCAACGTTGGTTGGTTGACAAAAAACTCAAAATTGAAAAAACACAGCTGTGTTTTGAAGAAAAGAGTTGCTATGTGATGTTTACATTACGATGAACGATGCACAACTGAGCAAAATTTTTTTTTTGCTCCGTTTTACGCCTTTTCGTAGATTGGACACGCTCCAATTAAATCGCTTGGCGAAATTACAATGACCAATCAGATAAATTTCAGTATTGAAATATTATTTATTTATTTTTTTTTTTTTTTGGTCAATTGACCAACGCAATAGCGCGAACCATGAAGGGACAATTAATATTTATTTAATTTTTTATTTTTTTATTAATTTTTTGATTTACAATTGATTATTATTGTATTTTTATTTATTTTATTGTTGATTTTAACAGTTTAATGGAATCATTTATTGATTATAAATATATATTTTTCATTGAAATTGAAAAAATATCGATAAATTATCAGAAAATCTGTGTAAAATATTATTATACAAAAAATTATAAAAAATATTTCACACGTAATTTGATAAATAATAACACAAGTCATGTCGTGTCAAGTATATTTTGAATTGTTTACATATATTTTTATCATTTAAAAAAGAAAAACATTTTGGAAATGATTATTATTTAAATTAAGATTTCATTGTGTCAATATCAATACTTGAAAATTGACTTGTATAAATATGTTCAATTTCAGAAAATATAAAATAATTAATTTTAATTCTAATTTTCATTTTTATTTAAAATAATAATGTTTCAAATTTATTATTTTTCTGTATTGTTTCTGTATAGTATATTATTTCTCAAGTATTTTTTTATTTTTATATTTTTATTATGATATGTTGTATTTACTTTTTAGAATGTAAATACTGAAAAAAAATATAGCGCACGAACCACGAGATTGATTGGTGCATTGTTTTCAGCTTACAAAAATCGCCAATCAGATGAAAGAATGAGTTTAACATTGAAAATAAATAACAAAAATCATATAAATTTCAAAATTAATATTATAATTCAGAATAATTACATAGTTTTTTATCTTAGCTATCAGCTTCTCAATCTAATAATAAATTAATGAATAAATAAAATAAAATAATATTAATAAATAAATAAAAATGCTTTGATTGGTCAAAGAAATTTACTTCGCGATGTAATTGGAGCACGCTTGGTCAAAGGAAAGGCATAAAACCAAGTGAAAAAAAAGTTTTTGCTCATTTTTGCTTCGTTCGTCGTGTGGTCAACATCAGATATTCTCAGTGCTGTGTCCAGCTGTGCTCTACATCACATCTAAATCACACATCAACCAAAGTTGTGACGAAGCATACGCAGAATAAAAAAAACAAGTTATTTTTTTAAAAAGTGATTTGTTGTTGCTGACTGTTTGAAGAATTTACCAAGTCAAGTGTCAAATTGGTTCATATATTGATGTTGCTGCTTACATTGAAGTTATTTGTCAACTTCCAATACATTTACACTGCGATTTTGTGGACATTTGAATTAAATCGTACCTGTTTCCTGCTTCATGTATACAATCCAGAATCTCTGTCTCCTTGGCTGTGTTGAGGGTGAGTCCTGTTATTTATTTTAACGGCTTTTTTTATTTTTTTTTATTCGTTTTTAAGCTACGGTCTCCAAGGAGCGTCTGAGCAGGGCGTTCGATCGTTCTTTCTTTTTCTTACACTACGTTGGCTTATGTACTCTCTTTATTCCACACGGCAGTTGCGGTTCATAACTGCTCAAAAACGCGCCTTGGAGACCGTAGCTTTAATTTTAATTCATCCACGTTAGTTTGATTCACATATATGTAGTAAATATTAAATTCTTGTTATTTATGGTGTTGAGAAAGTTATCTTTTTTTATATACCGATTGAATAATATATTTTTACTATGTGTTATACATATAGTAAAAATATATTATTCAATCGGTATATAAAAAAAGATAACTCAGTCAGTGTTTAACAACAACATCTAACGAAAACTCAAACCAAAACAAAATAAACATACGTACTGTCCGATTTATCTGAATCGTTTCAACGAAACAGTTGACTTATATTTACCAAAAAACAATAATTTATAAAATTTTTAAATAAAACACCATTTATTTAGATTTTTATAAATTTATAATTAATATTTTTCATACAACACAACGTATTTTTAATATTTTTATACAATTAATTTTTAAGAAAATTATAAATATATTCGGAGTGTTTTTTCTGTCAAAATTGAATAGTTTTTTCAAATTTTTATCAACAATAATGTTGTAAATATTTTTAAAATAATACGAATTAATATTGATTTTTTTAATTCTTTAAATCTATATAAATACAAATTAAAGTATTGTTTTTTTTGTTAATTGAAAAAAATAATAACAATAAGTATAGGTGTATTGTAAATATACACACAGATGTATATGTTTTATTATAAATAATAATATAATTATTAAAAATTAATATTTAAAAAATATCTCACATATCAATAACAATATTGGTATCATGAGCATATGATTGGGATGTTTGATCATCTCCCAATACCACAATTGTTGATCCACCTTGTCCATATGAACGATCATCAATACATACAACATCTCCACCATTAGAAGTTTCGGTATCATCACAATAATTAATGATCCATATGAGTAAACATATGAGTAATACAATCCCTAGACCAGCTGTAAAATATAAAATTATTTTACTCAAATAACTCAAATTATTATTGAAAATTAATTTAAATATTTATCATATTTTTTCATTTTAAAAACCTTGATAAATTTTTTAAATAACAAAACTATTTTTTTTTTTTTTTTATTTAGTTTTTTAAATATTTTTTTTTTTCGTTGTTGATTGTTGTTATTAAAATTAGGGCTTTATTTTTTTTTCTTTTTATTTTTTTTTCTCTTTCTTGAATTCTTTTGTAAAATATATAAGTATATAAAAAAAAGAATGAATATACTAATAAAACTCAAAATAACAAAAATAATAATAGGTCAACGTCAAATATAAATAAAAAAATTCAATAGAATTTTTAAATATGATAGATGCCCTGAATACAAATGTACACATATGTATTTACAATAATGAAACTTGTATTGAATCTAGGTCGATAATTTAACCATAAATATTCCCTTGAAATATTTTAACATGAAAAAATATAAAACCATCAATTGTTTTATTTGATATAATAATTTTAGACTAAATAATATTTTTTCTTGCAAAAAAAAACAATTATACTTTTATATCAACTCGAGTAATTTTTTTTTTTATTTTCGCAAATTAAATATATATAGAATTAGTATATAGGTATAATTAAAATTACCGAAAATCCATATCACAGGATTTGATGAAGGGTGATAGTTATTTTGATGTTGACCATGTACAACAGTTACTGATGATTGTTGACCAGGATTAACATAAATTGTTCGATGAGTTGGTCTAGGAGGTATAACAATAACTCTTGTTCCTGGATTATTTCTGCGAATCACAGTAAGCTTAGAATATACACCTTAAAAATAAAAAAATAAAAAACAATTATTATTATTATTTATTAAATTATTAAATAAATACCCTGGTAGAAAAATACTGACGTATTGCCATGCAGGCCAAGTCGGGTGGTTTTCAAAAATTTCTACCAGGGTTTATATAAAAATATATATATTTAATTACAAGATATGAATATAAAAAATAACAGTAATCCAAAATGAATTTTCATATTGATAATTATCAGATATTTATTATTTTTTTTCACTTAAAAACTTATATAAATATATATAACAATTTTTTTTTCAAGAGCTAGAAAAATAAGACAGCTCTTCAAATAGACTCGGTAACAACTGACAAATAATTTTAGGCAGGTGCTTTTAACTATCCTATATAGGCAATATATTTTTTTACAAAATTGGTGACTCATACAGTGTACACATATGTATGAATATTTATCTTAATTATTTTTTTATATTTTTCATGTAAAATATAATAATGACGTAAATAATTTCAAATTTTTTTACTCATTTATTTGAGTCACATTTTTTTTTTTTTTTTTTTTTTATTACATTATTTTTTATACAAACGATTATGTTTGGCATTCATGCTTTTTATATTCTCAACTCTTATCGATAAAAGTATTATTAAAATAACATTATTATTTTTTTTTTAATTAAATAGATATTTATAAATATATTTTGTGTGATTTTGTCACAGATTTTATATAAATACTTGTTATAATTATAACAATGATATAAAAATTATTGATACAATTATCGTTTTTTTATCGTTGAGGGTTGATAAAGTTATTTTCTAAAATAAAAAATTATATTTATATTTATTTTTTGATAAAGTTTTTCTTTTTTTTTTTTTGTTCAATGGAAAAAATTGTCAATACTTGGCACATGATTATATCTGAAAAAAAAAAAAAATAAAAATACTGATTATTGGTAAATTAATACAAATCAAGTTGAATATATATCTAAATAATATTCTCGTGATAAATTAAGAAATATTAAAAATTAAAAATAATATATACCTTAATTATTTGACAATGACAATAGCTGTATCAGTGCCAGTATTATTATACAACTGATGATTCTACATCAATAACAGTATCAGGCATAGATTGATCAACATTTACAGCTCTTTCATTGTTGATTTCAAAAATGGTATCATTTTCTTCTGTGCAACCACAATATATCTCCATAATGCAGAATGCAAAATAAATGATTATGAATATAGCTGAAAAATAAAAATTATTTGTATATTAACACTAATAACACCATCATTAATTAATTTTTATTTTTAAATAATAAATTACTTAAAATATTACCATATATAATTATTATCACAGTTAAGAATATAGTTATCCATATTGGTAATGGTTCAGATTTTCCAGTTGATGTATAATGTCCACCACTATAAAATCTAACAACATGAAAACCACCACCACCGCGACCTCCACCACCTTTTGATTCAACACCTTAAATAAAATTAAAATAATTAATAAATATATTATTTTTAATTAAAACTGTTAAATTAATTTTTTTTCATATAAATAAATTCAAATAAATAAATAAAATTACAAGCCAAGTATGTGAAAAATAAAAATAATAAAAAGAGAATTTTCATTTTAAAAATTCGTGAATTTATATTTTTTTTTTTTTTCTTTAAAGATACACGCACAGTAGTAGTCCTTTTTTATAAAATAGTCAAAGCACAATGGTCACCTTAATTTTGTGGTCACTGTCTTATATATACAAATAAAAGCTAGATGTGTGTTTCTAACGAAAATAAAAAAAAAACTATTAATAAACGATTATATTTATCATCAAAATGACTAACGAATGACGTCTATGAATTTATCAACTTGTGACTCTTACGAGTTATTAATATATTTTTAAAAAAATCTTATCATTATTAATTTTATTTTGACGAAAAAAATAAAAAAAAAAACCCGCCAGGTAAATGTTAGTCATTTGTATTTCAGTTATTTTTTGTTAGATTATTTTTATTTATTATGAATACTTTAAATTAATTGTTTGATTTTTTTTTTTTTTATAATTTTTTAGAATATATAATTGTTACAATGATAAATAAATTTAACAATTTATTTTTACAATATTTATTTTATTTTCGTGAATTTAAATAACGATAAATTAAATTTTTAGGTATATATATTTAATTAATATCGAATCATTAAATAAAATTACAAGTTATTTCGTAGAATTTTTCATCGTTTAAATTGCAGTAAAAATATTTCATATGTAACTATTGTCCCAGCAACCTTAAAAAATAAATTTATTATAAATTTTTTTTAAATTATATTTTGTTTTTTTTTTTTTTTTAAATAGTTACTTACACTGAGCATAAAACTTCGAGTAAGTTCAAAAAAATTGAGACCTGTTAATACAACATTATCAAATTCAAGTTGATATTGTAATCGTTCTGTCTATAAAATACAAAAAGAAAAAAAAGTTGATTTAGATTTTAGATTCAATTTAAAATTTAAAATATAATGTCATTAAAATTATTATTACTTCAATGGTAAATTCTTTAGCTGGACAATCATAAATTAATGGGATAATTATTTTAGATGCTTGATGAATTCTTGATGCTGCATAAATAGTTATAACCCATTTTACAAGTGTAAATGTAAAAAAAAAAAATGAAAAAGCTGACATAATAGTATCTTTAGATCTAAAAATATAAAATATAATTACATCAATTTATAATTAATATTATTTTTATCATAATAATAATAATAATAATAATAACATATTCTTACGTGATTCCAAAAAATAATTGTGTACTTATACAAAAAAAATTATGCATAATAGAGACAAATATCAAAGGAGATATTAATGTATCGGCTTTCTTAACTAAATTACTCAAAATACTGTAACTTATTCTCAATTTATTCCAATAATTTTCATCATTTATTAACTTAAAGTCAATTGCCAATTTATTCATAAATATATATTTTTCTGCAAGACCTGTTGATATCTAAAATAATTTTAGTTTATTAAATATATATTCATATATAATGAATATATATAATAAATAAACAATATCAATTTTATTGTCATTCAAAAAAATACAAACCAATATTATAAATAAATCAGTAAAAGTCCAAGAAAATGCAGCGTATGAATCAATAACAGCTACATAACTATCGGCAAATCCATCAAGTATATGATCTATATTTAAAAAATAATTAAATCAATATAATGATTAATTAATAACAATAATAAATTCTAACATTCAGCTTATACTTACGATGATATGATGAATTACCATTATTACAAATATTTAGTGAATTTTGTTTTTGTATACTAAGATTTAATAAAACCCACAATAAATGATCAATAAAAATTAATGATATTACAAAAAATGATATAGTATTTAATTTCCACCATAGTTTTGGACAATCATTTTTTAAACTGTAATATAAAAAAAAATATATATATATTTATATTTATTTATATTTTATAACTATATCTATATATATATATATATATATATATATATTTATTAAAATTTTTATTGACCTGTTTAATTTAATTTCTGTAGTTTTCCATAATTTTTGAAATTCCAACCATTTTGATGAGATCCAAAAAAATATAAAATATTCCAATATAGTTACTGTATAAAATACTGAATTTGTTATAGCAGCACTATGAGGAACTGATAAATAAAAAAAAAAATATTTATATATAATTTAACTTGTAAAATAAATACACTAAATGATTAAATGCTATTTAATTGAATTTAAAAAAAAAAATATTGATATAATATATTTACTTGCAACACCCAATACACAACCAACTTCATTTTCTGTAGTTGTAATAGCAGCAATAATAGTTTGTATCATTAACGGTGTTATCAATAATGGAATTAAAATACTGTAAAACATTTTAAATGATTTTAAAGTAAATTTCATTTTTTTATAATTTTTATTGTTGACATTTGTAACTGGAAATAATCCAAATATTTGAGCAACAATAAGAGTTGGACGCATTGATCTGTGAAATGATTCTTCTTCCTGAAAAAAATATTAATTAAATATATTTACATAATTTATGTTTTATATGTATAATATATAATATTTACACATTTCTTGAGTCGTAAAAATTTTTCTATTTCCAAGTGTTGATACATCATCTGAAAGCTTATATATTATATGATAAAATTAATAGTTAGATATTGAGATTTGAGATATAATTTTTCTGTCTTGTACGATTTTATTATTATTTTTAAAAAATATTATAGAAAAACATAATCCAACTGTGTCATAATACAACCTAACTGTAGAATGTAGAATTTATCTTTATTTATCAATTTTATGTTGAAGAAACAAATATATATATATTTATGAATTTCGAATAATTCAATTACATAACAATCAATATAAATATTTTATATTGTCATGTATTATTAAAATTATTTCATAACAATATTTTTTTAATTTAGTTGATTCGATATTTTTAATATAAATTGTTTTTTAAGTTGAAGTATTCATAAAAAAAAAACATGTATAGAAATACAGTACAATATAAATTTGTTTTTTTTTTTTTTTTAATTATCATAAAAGCTTGAAGTATTAATATTAAGCTTTATTTCATAAATTTCTTAAAAAAAAACAAAACAAACAAACGGAAAAATTATATATTTATATGTAGGCCATATAATTTTATTGATTTTTTTATTGATTGTGGTCCAAGTAAATATGAGATATTACAATTAATTATTTATTTTTTCATTGAAAATTTTTCTAAAGAACTATTTAAATTGCAGTAAAAATATTTCATATGTAACTATTATTCCGGCAACCTTGAAAAATAAATTTATTGATTAGATAATTTTTTATATAAATTTAAAATAGTTAATTTATAATTATTAACACAAACATTTATTAATTTGAAAATAATTATATATATACCTATTTACATAGACCATATGATTTTATCGATTAATAAAATTGATATTATTTTTATTTATTTAAATTTTATTAAACTTTATATTAATTAAAAAAGAATATAAACAATTACAATTTAAACTGATGAATATTATAATATTACTTTGTTTTGTTTTTTATCATTATTATTATTATTGTATGCAAAAACAAAATAATTTTTGCATATATAAATTATTGTTTATTTTCACGTTCAACTTGAGCTAAAATTTCATTAGTTGAACTTTGAAACTCTTGATTCATGACATCATATGATTTTTTCATCAATGTATCAAGATCATCTTTGGTCATGCCTTTAGTTGAAATTGGTGGTAATATTGTTATATAACTTTTTCCTAATATAATATTTAAAAATAATAAACAAATAAATTATATACCTATTTTTTGATTATTATTTAAAAATTTTTTTTAAATAAAATTTACCTGAATTAAATATTTTTTTATCATGATCAATATAATAATATTTTGAAACAACAATTGGTTGTATTGGTGCTTGTGATGTTATAGCAACATTAAATGCACCTTTTTTAAATGGTTTAAGTGTATTATCTGTATTTCTTGTTCCTTCAGGAAATATTATTAATTTACCTTTTCTTTTATTTATTATTTTACCAGTTGTGTTTAATGCATCAACTGATTCTTTGTGTTTATTTCTGTTTATAAATACTGTACCCCAGAGTATTCCAGCCAAACCAAGTGTACCACTATACCAAAGAATTTCCTGTTTAGCAATGAGAATACAATTCTCAATAACTCCCCATATTTGAGCCAATACTGATAAGAAGTTTAAAAAAAAAATTGTTAACTTTCGTTTTTATTATTTTTTCATTATATGTTACTTGTTGACTTACCAACAAGATCCAATCCACTTTGATGATTTATTATAACAACAGCTGGACTATTTTTAACAATATTTTCATGTCCTCGAATAATAAAATCCATACCCACTAACTTCATCACTTTGCATAATTGCCATGATGGTATTCTATATTAAATTAATAATTTATGTTATTGTATAATTTATTTATATATTTATATTTAAATATTTATTTATACTTACAATGCATTCTTCCAATGAAATGGTCGAAGTAACATAAATAAAATTGGCCATGACGCTGCAATAACAGAAGTTGCACAAAATATTACAAACTTCAAATAATATTTTACTTGTTTTCTAACAAAAATAACTATAACAATCAAAAAAATAATGCTCCAAAAATTATCAAACATTTTGTATTTATTAAAACGACACTATTTTTTTTTAAATCTATCTCACAGATTAATAAAAATTTACTATATGAATCCACAATACTTATATACACTTTTATATATATATATTTTTTTTTTCAAATCAATTTATTAGTAATTGATGATTATATACAAACTGTTTATTATTATTATCTCTATTCAATAAATTGAAATAATTTATATATACCTATTATATAAATCTTGTTATATAAATAGATATATATTTTTATTTTAAAAATATTAACTAATAAACTTTTTTACAAATAAAAATAAATAGAAAAATTAAAAACACAGCAAATATAGAATTTTTTTTTTTTTTAATAATTAAAATTTATCTAGATATTTCTTTTGAATTTAAAAAAATTACAACAAACATGTAAAATAGTCAATCAACAACTAAACTCAATATCCAATTCATTGAATTCATAAATATATAATAAATAATGATAATATAAAAAAAAAAAAAATCCTTGATTCTTATATACCTTTTTTTTTTTTTTCTTTTTGCATGAATAAATATAAAAACAAAGTTCAAATTATTATTTCTATAAAAAAAAAATAAAAATAAATAATTAAAAATTCTATGAAATTTCCACATCGTCTAACATGATAATTAAGTTTAAAATTAAATTCAGCCAATTATTAATTT
>WSYQ01000450.1:0-110463 GCA_011426435.1 Lysiphlebus fabarum
GCTCGGACTCGAACCCCTATACACGCTAGTCACAACCTATTCTAAAACCCTGCCTTAACCAACCTAACCACGGACGCGAGATTACTTGGGTAACATTTTTTGTTTCTCTTAAGCTAAAAAAAAATTATTTGATAAAAATATTTAGTATTTTAAAATTTTATTTTTAAAATTAAATAAAAAAATATTAGTTCGATTTAAAAAAATATATATAAACAACTTTATTTATTAAATTATATCTATTTTTTCATTTCAATGTTCCACATATAATTAATTGTTACGACAACATTTTTACATTTTGATTATTTATTATATAAAAATAGATTTAATGAAGTTCGGTTTTTTTTTTTTTTTTTTTTTTTTTTTTTATATTAACATTAAAATGTCTAGGGGTTAATTATTCAAAGAATCATATTATAAAAGTAACTTATTTCTTTTTTTTTTTTTTTTTATTTCATAAACAAAAATAATCACGACATGATATGGACTTAGTTTTTTTTTTTGTAAAGGATGCATTTGCAATAAAGACGAATACTTGTAAAATAATTATTTAAAAATTAAAAATTGAGTATTAGAAATGCATTTAAGAATTCAAACTAATAATTTTTAAGAGAACAGCTGGCTAAGAAAAAAGATGTATTTGCAAAAAAGAAAAGTACTTGTAAAAAATTTGTTTAAATAATTATTTATCTAAATGCATCTATTTTTATAGGAAATTTGATATTAAAAATTCATTTAAAATTAACAATTAATAATTTTTAAGAATATAATTGGTTAAGAAGAAGGATGCATTTGCAAAAAAGAAAAGTACTTGTAAAGTAATTGTTTTAAAAATTATTTAAATAAATAAATTTATTTATATTGTAAATTGAATATTAAAAATGCATTTAAAAATACAAATTAATGATTTTTAAGGGAAAAACTGGCTAAGAAGAAGGATGCATTTGCAAAAAAGAAAAGTCCTTGTAAAGTAATTGTGTTAAAAATTATTTAATTAAATAAATTTATTTATATTGTAAATTGAATATTAAAAATGCATTTAAAAATACAAATTAATGATTTTTAAGGGAAAAACTGGCTAAGGAAAAGGATGCATTTGCAAAAAAGAAAAGTACTTGTAAAGTAATTGTTTTAAAAATTATTTAAATAAATAAATTTATTTATATTGTAAATTGAATATTAAAAATGCATTTAAAAATACAAATTAATGATTTTTAAGGGAAAAACTGGCTAAGAAGAAGGATGCATTTGCAAAAAAGAAAAGTCCTTGTAAAAAATTTGTTTAAATAATTATTTATCTAAATGCATCTATTTTTATAGGAAATTTGATATTAAAAATTCATTTAAAATTAACAATTAATAATTTTTAAGAATATAATTGGTTAAGAAGAAGGATGCATTTGCAAAAAAGAAAAGTACTTGTAAAGTAATTGTTTTAAAAATTATTTAAATAAATAAATTTATTTATATTGTAAATTGAATATTAAAAATGCATTTAAAAATACAAATTAATGATTTTTAAGGGAAAAACTGGCTAAGAAGAAGGATGCATTTGCAAAAAAGAAAAGTCCTTGTAAAGTAATTGTGTTAAAAATTATTTAATTAAATAAATTTATTTATATTGTAAATTGAATATTAAAAATGCATTTAAAAATACAAATTAATGATTTTTAAGGGAAAAACTGGCTAAGGAAAAGGATGCATTTGCAAAAAAGAAAAGTACTTGTAAAGTAATTGTTTTAAAAATTATTTAAATAAATAAATTTATTTATATTGTAAATTGAATATTAAAAATGCATTTAAAAATACAAATTAATGATTTTTAAGGGAAAAACTGGCTAAGAAGAAGGATGCATTTGCAAAAAAGAAAAGTCCTTGTAAAAAATTTGTTTAAATAATTATTTATCTAAATGCATCTATTTTTATAGGAAATTTGATATTAAAAATTCATTTAAAATTAACAATTAATAATTTTTAAGAATATAATTGGTTAAGAAGAAGGATGCATTTGCAAAAAAGAAAAGTACTTGTAAAGTAATTGTTTTAAAAATTATTTAAATAAATAAATTAAATATATAAATTATATATATTTAAATATATAAATATTTAAATATATTTAAATAAATAAATTAAATCTATAATTAAATCAATAATTGTTTAAATAATTAAATATGCGATTACATTTGTCTTTTTAGACCTTGGACATTTAAAAATATAAATTAGAAATTTTTAAGAGAACAATTGGCTAAAGAAAAGGATGTAATTGCAAAAAAGACAAGTAATTACATAAATAATTGTCTTTTTTTCGTTTAGTCTATATTGTTCATTAAAAAATAAATAATTAATAATTTAATATGTATTTTTACATGTTTGTTAGCTATATGGACAAATGTAATTGCAATAAAATAGATTTAAAACAATTATTTTACAAATACTTGTCTTTTTTGCAAATGCATCCTTCTTCTAAGCTAGTTGTTCTCTTAAAAATTATTAATTTTTATTTTTTAATGCATTTTTATATGTCCAAGGGCTAAAAAGACAAATATAATTGCATAAATAATTATTTGAACAATTATTCTACGAGTACTTGTCTTTTTTGCAATTACATTCTTTTCTTTAGCCAATTGTTTTCTTAAAAATTTATTAATTTATATTTTTAAATGCATTTTCAATATTCAATTTTCAATATAAATAAATTTATTTATTTAAATAATTTTTAAAACAATTACTTTACAAGTACTTTTCTTTTTTGCAAATGCATCCTTCTTCTTAGCCAGTTTTTCCCTTAAAAATCATTAATTTGTATTTTTAAATGCATTTTTAATATTCAATTTACAATATAAATAAATTTATTTATTTAAATAATTTTTAAAACAATTACTTTACAAGTACTTTTCTTTTTTGCAAATGCATCCTTACTGGCTAAGAAGAAGGATGCATTTGCAAAAAAGAAAAGTACTTGTAAAGTAATTGTTTTAAAAATTATTTAAATAAATAAATTTATTTATATTGAAAATTGAATATTGAAAATGCATTTAAAAATATAAATTAATAAATTTTTAAGAAAACAATTGGCTAAAGAAAAGAATGTAATTGCAAAAAAGACAAGTACTCGTAGAATAATTGTTCAAATAATTATTTATGCAATTATATTTGTCTTTTTAGCCCTTGGACATATAAAAATGCATTAAAAAATAAAAATTAATAATTTTTAAGAGAACAACTAGCTTAGAAGAAGGATGCATTTGCAAAAAAGACAAGTATTTGTAAAATAATTGTTTTAAAAATTATTTAAATAAATAAATTTATTTATATTGAAAATTGAATATTGAAAATGCATTTAAAAATATAAATTAATAAATTTTTAAGAAAACAATTGGCTAAAGAAAAGAATGTAATTGCAAAAAAGACAAGTACTCGTAGAATAATTGTTCAAATAATTATTTATGCAATTATATTTGTCTTTTTAGCCCTTGGACATATAAAAATGCATTAAAAAATAAAAATTAATAATTTTTAAGAGAACAACTAGCTTAGAAGAAGGATGCATTTGCAAAAAAGACAAGTATTTGTAAAATAATTGTTTTAAATCTATTTTATTGCAATTACATTTGTCCATATAGCTAACAAACATGTAAAAATACATATTAAATTATTAATTATTTATTTTTTAATGAACAATATAGACTAAACGAAAAAAAGACAATTATTTATGTAATTACTTGTCTTTTTTGCAATTACATCCTTTTCTTTAGCCAATTGTTCTCTTAAAAATTTCTAATTTATATTTTTAAATGTCCAAGGTCTAAAAAGACAAATGTAATCGCATATTTAATTATTTAAACAATTATTGATGCAATTACTTGTCTTTTTTGCAAATACATCTTTTTTCGTAGTTCATTTAAAATTAACAATTAATAATTTTTAAGAATATAATTGGTTAAGAAGAAGGATGCATTTGCAAAAAAGAAAAGTACTTGTAAAGTAATTGTTTTAAAAATTATTTAAATAAATAAATTTATTTATATTGTAAATTGAATATTAAAAATGCATTTAAAAATACAAATTAATGATTTTTAAGGGAAAAACTGGCTAAGAAGAAGGATGCATTTGCAAAAAAGAAAAGTCCTTGTAAAGTAATTGTGTTAAAAATTATTTAATTAAATAAATTTATTTATATTGTAAATTGAATATTAAAAATGCATTTAAAAATACAAATTAATGATTTTTAAGGGAAAAACTGGCTAAGGAAAAGGATGCATTTGCAAAAAAGAAAAGTACTTGTAAAGTAATTGTTTTAAAAATTATTTAAATAAATAAATTTATTTATATTGTAAATTGAATATTAAAAATGCATTTAAAAATACAAATTAATGATTTTTAAGGGAAAAACTGGCTAAGAAGAAGGATGCATTTGCAAAAAAGAAAAGTCCTTGTAAAAAATTTGTTTAAATAATTATTTATCTAAATGCATCTATTTTTATAGGAAATTTGATATTAAAAATTCATTTAAAATTAACAATTAATAATTTTTAAGAATATAATTGGTTAAGAAGAAGGATGCATTTGCAAAAAAGAAAAGTACTTGTAAAGTAATTGTTTTAAAAATTATTTAAATAAATAAATTAAATATATAAATTATATATATTTAAATATATAAATATTTAAATATATTTAAATAAATAAATTAAATCTATAATTAAATCAATAATTGTTTAAATAATTAAATATGCGATTACATTTGTCTTTTTAGACCTTGGACATTTAAAAATATAAATTAGAAATTTTTAAGAGAACAATTGGCTAAAGAAAAGGATGTAATTGCAAAAAAGACAAGTAATTACATAAATAATTGTCTTTTTTTCGTTTAGTCTATATTGTTCATTAAAAAATAAATAATTAATAATTTAATATGTATTTTTACATGTTTGTTAGCTATATGGACAAATGTAATTGCAATAAAATAGATTTAAAACAATTATTTTACAAATACTTGTCTTTTTTGCAAATGCATCCTTCTTCTAAGCTAGTTGTTCTCTTAAAAATTATTAATTTTTATTTTTTAATGCATTTTTATATGTCCAAGGGCTAAAAAGACAAATATAATTGCATAAATAATTATTTGAACAATTATTCTACGAGTACTTGTCTTTTTTGCAATTACATTCTTTTCTTTAGCCAATTGTTTTCTTAAAAATTTATTAATTTATATTTTTAAATGCATTTTCAATATTCAATTTTCAATATAAATAAATTTATTTATTTAAATAATTTTTAAAACAATTACTTTACAAGTACTTTTCTTTTTTGCAAATGCATCCTTCTTCTTAGCCAGTTTTTCCCTTAAAAATCATTAATTTGTATTTTTAAATGCATTTTTAATATTCAATTTACAATATAAATAAATTTATTTATTTAAATAATTTTTAAAACAATTACTTTACAAGTACTTTTCTTTTTTGCAAATGCATCCTTACTGGCTAAGAAGAAGGATGCATTTGCAAAAAAGAAAAGTACTTGTAAAGTAATTGTTTTAAAAATTATTTAAATAAATAAATTTATTTATATTGAAAATTGAATATTGAAAATGCATTTAAAAATATAAATTAATAAATTTTTAAGAAAACAATTGGCTAAAGAAAAGAATGTAATTGCAAAAAAGACAAGTACTCGTAGAATAATTGTTCAAATAATTATTTATGCAATTATATTTGTCTTTTTAGCCCTTGGACATATAAAAATGCATTAAAAAATAAAAATTAATAATTTTTAAGAGAACAACTAGCTTAGAAGAAGGATGCATTTGCAAAAAAGACAAGTATTTGTAAAATAATTGTTTTAAAAATTATTTAAATAAATAAATTTATTTATATTGAAAATTGAATATTGAAAATGCATTTAAAAATATAAATTAATAAATTTTTAAGAAAACAATTGGCTAAAGAAAAGAATGTAATTGCAAAAAAGACAAGTACTCGTAGAATAATTGTTCAAATAATTATTTATGCAATTATATTTGTCTTTTTAGCCCTTGGACATATAAAAATGCATTAAAAAATAAAAATTAATAATTTTTAAGAGAACAACTAGCTTAGAAGAAGGATGCATTTGCAAAAAAGACAAGTATTTGTAAAATAATTGTTTTAAATCTATTTTATTGCAATTACATTTGTCCATATAGCTAACAAACATGTAAAAATACATATTAAATTATTAATTATTTATTTTTTAATGAACAATATAGACTAAACGAAAAAAAGACAATTATTTATGTAATTACTTGTCTTTTTTGCAATTACATCCTTTTCTTTAGCCAATTGTTCTCTTAAAAATTTCTAATTTATATTTTTAAATGTCCAAGGTCTAAAAAGACAAATGTAATCGCATATTTAATTATTTAAACAATTATTGATGCAATTACTTGTCTTTTTTGCAAATACATCTTTTTTCGTAGCCAATTGTATTCTTAAAAATGATTAATTGTTAATTTTAAATACATTTTCAAATGTCCAAAGGCTAAAAAAAAAGATGTAATTGCACAAATAATTTTTTAAACAATTATTCTACGAGTACTTGTCTTTTTTGCAATTACATCTTTTTCTTTAGCCACTTGTTCATTTAAAAATTATTAATTAATTATTTTAAATGCATGTTTAAATGTCTATTGGCTAGAGAGACTGATGCAATTGATTATATAATTTTTTAAATAATTATTTTACAAGTACTCGTCTTTCTTGCAAATGCATCCTTTTTCTTAGCCAGTTGTTCTCTTAAAAATTATTAATTTATATTTTTAAATGCATTTTCAATATTCAATTTTCAATATAAATAAATTTATTTATTTAAATAATTTTTAAAACAATTACTTTACAAGTACTTTTCTTTTTTGCAAATGCATCCTTTTCCTTAGCCAGTTTTTCCCTTAAAAATCATTAATTTGTATTTTTAAATGCATTTTTAATATTCAATTTACAATATAAATAAATTTATTTAATTAAATAATTTTTAAAACAATTACTTTACAAGGACTTTTCTTTTTTGCAAATGCATCCTTCTTCTTAGCCAGTTTTTCCCTTAAAAATCATTAATTTGTATTTTTAAATGCATTTTTAATATTCAATTTACAATATAAATAAATTTATTTATTTAAATAATTTTTAAAACAATTACTTTACAAGTACTTTTCTTTTTTGCAAATGCATCCTTCTTCTTAACCAATTATATTCTTAAAAATTATTAATTGTTAATTTTAAATGAATTTTTAATATCAAATTTCCTATAAAAATAGATGCATTTAGATAAATAATTATTTAAACAAATTTTTTACAAGTACTTTTCTTTTTTGCAAATACATCTTTTTTCTTAGCCAGCTGTTCTCTTAAAAATTATTAGTTTGAATTCTTAAATGCATTTCTAATACTCAATTTTTAATTTTTAAATAATTATTTTACAAGTATTCGTCTTTATTGCAAATGCATCCTTTACAAAAAAAAAAACTAAGTCCATATCATGTCGTGATTATTTTTGTTTATGAAATAATAAAAAAAAAAAAAAAAGAAATAAGTTACTTTTATAATATGATTCTTTGAATAATTAACCCCTAGACATTTTAATGTTAATATAAAAACAAAAAAAAAAAAAAAAAAAAAAAAAAAAAAAAAAAACCGAACTTCATTAAATCTATTTTTATATAATAAATAATCAAAATGTAAAAATGTTGTCGTAACAATTAATTATATGTGGAACATTGAAATGAAAAAATAGATATAATTTAATAAATAAAGTTGTTTATATATATTTTTTTAAATCGAACTAATATTTTTTTATTTAATTTTAAAAATAAAATTTTAAAATACTAAATATTTTTATCAAATAATTTTTTTTTAGCTTAAGAGAAACAAAAAATGTTACCCAAGTAATCTCGCGTCCGTGGTTAGGTTGGTTAAGGCAGGGTTTTAGAATAGGTTGTGACTAGCGTGTATAGGGGTTCGAGTCCGAGCGGTTGCGGGTTATTACGAAAAAAAAAAAAATTAGAATTTGTAGGTCAACATTCAAAAAAAACCAACTCCAATATTCGAATATATTAAAAAAACAATATAAAATATCGAATTTAGTGTTTATAACAATTAAAATTATATTTTTTATTTTTTTATTTAATTATTTCTCATTAAAAGAGAAAAGTGTCTTAAAGCAAGAAAAATTTTGTCATAATCCAAGAAGGATACTTCTAAAATCATGACACAAATAGTCTTGGATTATGACAATACTGCCTTGAACCAAGAAAAATTTTGTCATAATCCAAGAAGGATACTTCTAAAATCATGACACAAATAGTCTTGGATTATGACAATACTGCCTTGAACCAAGAAACTTTGTGTCATAATCTAAGACTATTTATGTCATGATTTTAGAAGTATCCTTCTTGGATTATGACAA
Source organism: Lysiphlebus fabarum (assembly GCA_011426435.1). NCBI lineage: Eukaryota > Metazoa > Arthropoda > Insecta > Hymenoptera > Braconidae > Lysiphlebus > Lysiphlebus fabarum. The sequence goes on from WSYQ01000450.1 coordinate 8,434, forward strand.
TATTGCCTTGAACCAAGAAACTTTTTGTCATAATCCAAGAAGAACACTTCTAAAATTGAGAAAAATGTTTCATGAAACAAGACGCACACGTCATGGATTATGAAATAGACGTCTTGATTCAAGAAATTTTTTGTTCTGAAAATAAGAAGTTTTTTTCACAATCCAAGAACATTTTCTTCATGATTCAAGAAAATTATTTGCAAGAAGGAAACTTCTATTTTACAGAAGTTTCGTTCTTGGTTTTAGAATTTTTTTTTTTCAGTGTATGTACCATCTGAATTGAATGACCATCAGAGAATTGTAAAATTTTGTATATATACTTGACATATATATATATATATATATATATAGACAAGAACAAATAGAAATGTCATCTGTACACAGTTGTTGTACTGAGGTTATATATACTTCAAATGATAATGGCGACAACATCAGCAAAAGCTGATATAATTGTACATCAGGGTCATCGTTGAGTGTCGAGTTCAGGTAAATGGTATACATCTCTGTGCGGTTAACTACATACAACCACAAAACCGTAACTCAATTAATACAGATTGATTTGAAGATATCAACAAACAACAATATACAACAATTAATATTATATACAGCCAAACAACCAACAATCAAAAATTATTAATTTTATTATATAAAAAAAAATAGTAAAAAATAAAATATAAAAATTGATATAAATTTTATTTTTAACTTTTATATATAAAATTAATTTAATATAAATATATAAGAGGATTTATGTTCACGTCACGTTTTATGTCAATTAATCTACAATTGAGATGAAAAAAAAATTAATGAAAATTGACTTATTGGAGTACTAAAAATATAATCCTTATTTAGGTTGAAATATATAATTTTTTTTTCTGTATATAAAATTGAGTATATATATATGAATTTGTTTATATATTTTTGATCCAGTTTAAACATCATTTAAAATTAAACAAGATTAAAATAATTTAAAATTGATTTAAAGTTGTTTTTGACCCTAAATTTTTTATTTTCAAAGTATAATATATAATGAAAAAAATATATAAATTAAAAATAAATATCAAAGAGAAGACAAAGGATATAGTCATTGTTGAGCTTACAAAGTGACTTTTTTTCTACGGTCGTCAATCTTTATATATATATACGCATAAATATATACATAAAGGGGATACACAAAGAGACCACCAGTAGTATCAAACTTTAACTATCAAAAAATGCATGAAAAAAAATAAAATAAAATAAATAATAAAAAAAATAAAATACGTAACATGACCTGTCGATAACAGTTACATGTTTTGTTCCAATTTATTTATATTTTTTTTTTTTTTTCTAGTAACAAATATATGAAAACATACCAACAAATAACAAAAAACAGTGTCAAAGCAAAATGTGCTATTAGTAGCATACGTAATACAATATCAAGAATATTCGTGTTGCCACAAAAACAATTTTACCCTTCAATGACATCAACACAATGTGATGATAAAAAAAAAAAAAAAAAAAAAAAAGTATTTGCCTTTTTTTTTTTTCTGCATTCAAGTTATTTTGATAATACTCTCACACTAGATTTTACAATTTTAATTTCATTTAAATGTATAAAATTTAAACTAAAATTGTTTATTTGAATAATTATTATTATTATTTTTAGTTTACTCAATGATATTGTCAATTAATTATTGGCTTGCATATTGATTTTTGTCTGATGGTTAAAAATAAATATTCAAATTTTGATAAATTGCCATCAAAGTATATTTTGTTTAAATTAAAAAAAAAAAATAATATTAAACTTATTGAAAAATAATTTTTCAAAAAAGTGATGTATATATTCAATCAATATTTATTTAAATCTCTCATAAATCATACTCACACATTTGGAAAAAATAAAATATAATTTATTAAAAAATTTTATTTCAACCACAATTTCATATTTTATAAAAAAAAAATAATTCAATTATAAAATAAATGTTAAATAGAAAATTAATGAAAAAAATCAATCTATAAAATGTCAGATTGTTGTTTGCATATTTTAAATCAATTTTTATTATTCAGTAATGCGAATGACGTCAATGACAAAAAAATAATTTAAATTAATTTCAAAGCATTTGTTTTAGTTGTATATATATAAAAAAAATATAATATTAAAAAAAAAAATTTGCTAAATCAGTCAAATATAAATTACACTTGGGCATATAATCACGTTTCAAAATCATAATTAATTTAATATTCAACGGGGTTGATGCTGACCAAACACGACAACCAAAAAGAGGCTGATATGATTAATTTAACTTACCGACAAATTATATTATATTTAAATTTGCAAGTTAAAATTTAAGTATGTTTATTTGAATAACATCATACAGCTTATCAAAAAATAATTATTATTATTTACTTGGAAATCGATACTTTTTAATTGATAAAATAATTTTTTTTCAGTTATTTTTATTAATATTAAACATAACAAAAAAAACTGTCAAGTTATTGTTAGCTCTATCGATATATATGCGTATATTAAAAAAAAAATATTAAATTACATTTCGATGAATTTACAGATGATGATATTAATGAGTACATAATACTGAATTCTATTCAATAGAAAATATATATATAACAAAAGCCTTCTGATTTAATGGTAAATTTATATATTGCTGAATATAAAAGCTCTGATTTTTCATTAATAAATTTATTTTATCACAATAGACTGATAATATATAGCAATCGATTGCATTAATGTTTTTGTTTTTTAGTATAATTTTAATATATATTATTTAAAAAAATTTGTTTTTAAAATTTATATATAATTGTTTATTTATTTATTTATTTATTTATTTTTTTGTATATTGTTCGAGGCAGTATTTTTTATTTTAAACCCAATGCGGGCTTGTCTGATAGATCAACTAATTTTATCATCATCTATAGTTCAAATAAAACGATCAAAAGCATCCTTTGATGTACAGGAAAATTCCCTCGGGTAAGAGTGACAACGATAAACACTAGACCACACATTCAAATCCCGAAGGAATAAACTAAACTATTTTCTTCTATTTTTTTTTTTTCAGTTTTTTAAAGGAAATTGTATTTCATGCTCAATGGACGCAACTAATTTGACATTTTTTTTCTTAAAATAAATAAATTATAAAGTTTTTTTTCAAAATTCAATTTTTTCTTTAGCCATATTATCAAAAAGAATATGTTGTTGTTGTTTTTTTTTTTTTTTACAAGCCGTTGTTGATAACACAAAGCTTGATTTTAGTATAATTAACTTTAACATTTAATTTTATAATAAAAAAATATGTGTATGTTTAATTTATTGCATTTTAAAATAGCAAATGAGTAGAGAAAAAAAATGAGAAAATAAAAATGATATTATATATTCAAATATGTAAAAAATATATTTTGATAACTACCAAGAGATAAAACGATATTATTATATTTTTTATTAAATTTATAACACCGAAAATTACTGGGCTTTATTGTAATCATGTAAAAAGTATTTTTGTTTTGTTAAATTTTTCGTTACATTATTTATAACAATAAGTATATGCAAGTACGTTAATTTTTAATTTATAAAAAATACATTAAAATTAATATTAAAATTAATATACAAATTTAACTTGGTCTGTTAATTTTTCCTCAGTAAAAAATAACAAAAATAATATTATTAAAAAATTAGAGTCATATAAAAATTATACTGTATATAAAAAAAATTAAATTAATTACTTTGTAAATAAAAAAGTATATCATAAGAGTAATTATTATATATAATTATTTATAACTCTCTGTAATTTAAAATTTAAAAATCATCAAAAAACTCTCTAGTATTTAATAATGAAAATAATATTAGTAAATAATTATTAAGAGAGATTTATATAATTTTTATTTAAAAAATAAATAGTTTATTAAAAATAATAATAACACAACTTTTAGTATTTATTTGGGGTGATAATACTTGTGACATGCATGAGTGAAAATTCACGTAAAATTCTCTGGTGTGCATACAGTGTTATTTCGTGGTTCTTAAACATAGCATTGGTATATTTAAGAATAACCAAGAAAACACGTATTTTGAAAGCAGTAAACTAGAATATTTGTGGTTGTTGTATAGTATAACAATACTTGAATAAGTCTTATATGCATGAAAAACTCGACATTTTCGCATATAAAACCTTTGAATATTTCTCAAACAATGTCTAGGGATATAAACAAAAAAATAAGACAAAAAAAAAAAAAAAACAATAAACATATATATACAAATAAATTGGAAAAAAAAAGAATTAATTGAAAACTACGAAAGGATATTGCAACGTAAAAAAAAAAAGAAGAAAACAAATTTATTCATCCCGACAACAGTCAAATACTTGGTAACTTTAAATTTGACTAATTTTATTTCGACAAATAGTTACAATTTAAAAGTTAAAAAAATGTGTTCTCGTTATACAATTGCAATATAAAATAGCAATGAAATGCAAATAAGATGTATATTGGAGTTTACGAGAAATTGGCTACTGATAAAATAAAAAAATATTTGAAATGCGTTGCTGAAAAAAATTGCAATTATATTTATCTCTCCAATATTTTTCTGATGTGTATATAGTAGTATTTATATACAAATTAAAATTTTATTAAACGAATGAATTTTATAATTTATTTTTAACAGTATATACACTGCAGAAACGATGAATATTTTATTATTCAATATAGATTTTGTTTTATTTTAAGATAAAATAAATGTATATTATAAGATGCAGGAAATTCAAACGGAAGGGGTAAATTTAGAGTTGAAAATAAGTGCAATGAATATATAAATATATATATATATTTCATATAAAAAAGTAAGCACCTATCGGAAGCATTAAAATATCCGAATAGGAAGTCCAATGCAATTTGCCAATAGTAACTTCAACTTGAGAATGCAAATGATATCCTCTCCTACATAGATATAGGTATGTATTTAATCGATTTTTTTTTAAATTTATTTTCAATTTTATAGTTGAAGAAAAAGAAGCACTCTGGTTCGAACCTATCCAAACCAGATAAATTGAACAAACCTGCCCCTTTGATGAGCAGCAATATAATGTGGTCTTCGAAAAGGGCATCAAATCATGCTTTTACTTTCGACAAATTATTATTTTTATTATTTACACTTGAATACTTAAAAGTAACAGCACAACACAATTTATTTGAATACTGATATTTGTTGAAATTTAATTTGATCTATTTTTTTTTAAATATATGATACCTCTTTTATAACTTTAATTATTCATGAAATAAACATAGTTTTGTTTTTTTTTTTTTTGGTGGAATCTTATGTATAAGTAAATTTAAATTATAAAAAAAAATTTATAAATGTTTAAAACAAACTTTTATTTTAAAAAAATATATAATATTTTTTGTGATAAAACAAAACAAATACTAGAATAAAAAAAAAAAAAACAAAAAAAAAATAGTAAAAAAGATTAATAGAAAATTTATATTTAAAGTTTTTTAATTAAATATTTTTTTTAGATGTTAAATCAGTTATTTTCAAATATTAATTGAAAATTTTTTTGTGACATTTTTCAAGTGTTAAAATTTAATATTTGAAAACTTTTTAAAATAAAAATTGAAAAAAAAAAAACTTTCTATTAATAAATAAATCAATTATTATTTTGTCATTAAAATTAATACCAAAATAACTATGTGACACAAAATATATATATATGTATATTTTTAATATAAAAACTCTCTTATTTATTTAGAGTATAAAATTTAAGTAATATTTTCTGTCGTTATATTTTTATTATCATTAGGTTTTGACGAATTTTTATTTTTTTTTCATCATAGTTATTTTGGCACTGCCTCAATCATCGTGTAATTAAAATGGTATAATAAAAAGTCGTTTATATAAAAAAAAAATAAAAATATGAAGAGAGTCGTTATGAGCAATAAAAAAAAAAAAAAAAAAATTAAAAGCTAAAAAAAATGTCATGTAATTTGAGGGTGGATTATCCGAGATTGAATAAAAGTAACGATAGAGTGGCCAATTATTTTTGACCTGCAAGTAAAGTAAAAGGCTTTTTCTAGTTTGATGATGATGAAAAGTCATAAGAAAAAAATTGTAAAAAATATATATATATATATATATATACACGACAAGACAAGGATTTTTAGATTTAAAAAATATCTTTTGATAAAATATATATTTTGAATTAAAGATAAATTTTGTATTTTATTTCATTTGTTAGAAAACATTGTTACTGTTTTATATATTTTTTTCTTATTTTTTCTATTTACTATCAACTTTAGTCACAATGTAGTCGATTCACGTTCGTTCGACTGTTCAATTTAGTATTTTATTTATTTTTTTTTTTTTGTGTGTTTCATGTACTTCCATAGCTGATTTACGTTTTTTTTTTTGTTATCCTTTATCATGAATACACTGTGCTTGTAAGTTGCAATCCCTTTGATCATATCCCAATATTCTTATTTCAAACAAAAGGAAAATATATATTCTTATCCCTTATTTATTTATATATATAGTTTTTATTTTAATTTAAAAAAAAAATTACAGTAGCATACATCATCAAAAATAAAAACAAGGAAAATTAAAAATGAAAAAAAAAAAAGAAAAAAGAGAGGAGGATGTATATAAAAGTGCACTCTTTATTTGACTCTCGGTAGAATTATTACCAGGCCCTTCAGGGGATGTCCTTGATATTGCAATATCTTGCTGGCTTATAGCAAAAAAAAATATAAAAAATAAAAAATAAATGATAATAATAAAAGGGAAATCTACCAACAGCAGTAGCAGAAGTATAGCCAGACTCATGATTGAAAAGAGAAAAAACCATTGAATTTTATTGATCAAATGGTTAACGCTATAGTTAATTTAGTGCACTTTGTATTATTATCAATTTATCATATCAATCATCATCAATAATAAATGATTTAACAATATATATTCATTTATTTTGATGTTTATTAGTTGCAGTGTGTAATTGTCACAGTAATATATCTAATATATAAAAATCTCGTGTCACGGTGTTAGTCACCTAACTCCTCCGAGACCGCTTGACCGATTTCCTTGAAATTTTGCATAGGCATTCTCTAGGGCTGAGAGAATGAAGTTATCTATTTTTCAACCCTCCAATTTATAAGGGTGGTTCACCCTTAAGGGAAAAAATGGAAACCCTACTATACACCATCTATACTTTATTCATAAATACATACGATGGTCGGTAATGCAGTTTTCATCCAAATAGTGATACGAATAATATATACATATAATATTTGCATCTAATTAGCCTAAGGTTGATCAAATCAAAATAAACTATTATATGGATTCTATTGGAATTTTTTTGGAGAATATTGGAGTGAAGTTAATTTTCTTTGGGAGTTGATGGTTTAATTAATATTAACTAATTAAGATTTAGGGGCGCAGGCAGCCTGGATTTTTTTAATTTTCAACTTTTTCAAGTTATTTTTTTTTAAATAGATAGATAATTCTTTGGAGAATTATAAAATGCAAAAAAATTTCATTGGGAGTTCTTCAATTAATTATTAAAAATTATTATAATTTTTAAATTGTTGCTATACGCTGATCAATCATTTCGGTCAATTGCGCATTCCTATACTTCTAAACCCTAGCATTGATGTGTAAAAATGTGTTTATAATCAAATATGTAATTGTTTTTCCTGATTTTGAAGACTAAATTATATAACAAAAAATATAGGTTCGAATACTTTTTTCAATTTAAATAATAGGTAAATACGTTTTTTTAAGAGTAATTATAAAAATAAAGCTGTTACACATATACACGTCTACACATACATGCTAGGGTTAGGAAGTATGAGAATGCGGAATCGACCGAAATGATTGATCAGCGCATAGCAACAATTAAAAAATTATAATATTTTTTAATAATTAATTGAAGAATTCCCAATGAAATTTTTTTGCATTCTATAATTTTATAATTCTTCAAAGAATTATCTATTAATTAAAAAAAAAATAACTTGAAAAAATTGAAAATTAACAAAATCCGGGCTGCCTGTGCCCCTAAATCTTAATTAATTAATATTAATTAAACCATCAACTCCCAAAGAAAATTAACTTCACGCAAAAAATCTCCAAAAAAACTCCAATAGAATCTATATAATAGTTTATTGTGATTCCATGCGTATTTTTATATGTATAAATATTTATATAATATACATATTCGCTCAAATCATATGTTGACTGTATATATACATGTATATTTTTTTTACATTTACTGCAGATATTTCAGTATAATAATGATGTGAATATTTATTTTTCTTTGTAAATATTAATCATTCAATTTTGTCAAATTGAAAAGTTGATAAAATGAAAGAAGTTAAGTCAAGTGCTACGTCAAACCTATAGTGTTTTGTAGGAATATTTTATATCGTAATAAAACGCTTTCAAATTTTAAAAATTGTGTTTTGGAAGAATTGGTATGATGAATTATTATTACTTTTTTTTAAAATACTATTTGAGAATAATTATAATTCAAAATTATTTACATCTTAAGTTTTGTCGTTCATTTACAAAGTAATTCAAACAGAGCCAGAAAATTTAAAATTAAATATCACTATTTCTTCAATAAAAAAATTAGTATATGACCGAGAAATTAGTCATAATAATTCAAATAAGGCCCACATAAAGAAAAAAATTCATGACCATTTTCACCCACATTTCGTTGAATAAAAAAAAATGATAAGCCCAAAAGACCAAAAAAAAATATATTAAACTGTATAAAAGGAGTATCTCCACGCAAATAGAAATAAAAAGTTTAGGTCACAGCACTGTCTATGTTGGAGCCCGAAATTTTTGCTTGATAATGTACAAATTTCAGCCAACCACGGCCAAGTCGTATACCAATAAAAATACGGAATATATATCTGCATGTGTGTGATCTGTATATACAAGTATAGAGCGGCGTGCGACGCATCAATGACATTCGGATACACTCGGCCTCACGTTTATATCAAATATTAATGAATTTCATAAACTTTAATCAACAATATCTCCGAACTGCGATGGGACAAGAATATAATTTTTTTCCAAAATTATCTAGACAATATCAATTTTATCATACTAATTTGTTATCAAATCGGTAAACTCAGTTTTTTTGTTAGAATAAAAAATATACAAGAAAAAAAAATATTGAATAAAAATTCTTACACATGTCATGTTAAATCGTTCGAAAAGTTTACGTGCTTAAAACTTATTATCTCTAAAACTAGATGGGACATAATTACAAAATTAGAATCATTAGATGCAGGGGAATTTCGAGATTTGTCTCTCAAAATATTGGGAAATCGGTGAATGGACTATTCAACGGAGATACTCCCTTAAGGTTGCTTCCGGATAATTGAATGTCACTTAATTTTTTTTTTTTTTTTTGGGTATTTTTTGAATGAAATAAATATCTATACTTCCAATTCTGACGTTGTTTTTTTGAGATAATAAATGTCAAAGATGACAACTTTTATACGCGAGGATAAGACTACAAGCTAAAATACCTTACATTTCTATTTTTAGAAAGTTCATTTGCCACTAAAAAATCTTTAAATTGTAGTCTTCGGCAAGACGAACACGATATAAAAAATTAAAATTTTTTTTTTGACCATGACTTTCAATATATTCAGTATTGACTTTTAAAAAATTTCGTCTTTCCCGCAACGAATTGGAGTATACAGGCCCTCTAAACGTAAATATTCCTCTATCTTTCGGAGGCAACCTCACTGGAATTAAACTTTGTATCCATTTTTGAATTCACTGAGATAAAATGAAGTTCCTAAATATTCTCTGGAATTTTCCAACTATTGCTTGAGGGTGTTTCCACCGCTTTTTTTTCTGAAAAATTCATGTCATGACAGCCAATAATATGTTATTAATTAAAAAGTGAGCTTCGACTTTTTTAATATTCAAATTCATAACTTATATAAACTTACTAACTTTCACCCCATATTTAAAATTTATAACAGATATATTTTAATATTTGGTATCTAAGAGAATAAATGTTCATCGTTTAATTATTTGGAGAATTTTACACGTTTAATTTCTTATCCCGCTATTCCCTACTTTCGTTAAATGCAATTATTTCGTGGCTGGCATATATGTATATGTATGGCAAAACAACGTTTGCCGGGTCAGCTAGTATATATATATTAATTGATAATGCATTGTTTCAATTATAAAAAGAAAAAAATTAAATTAAAAATTTAAAATGTTTACAGACACGAATCAATATTGAAATAACATATTTATATTCAAAAAGTTCAATAACATAAATATATATAGGCTTCAAGTTTTACAGTTAAAATATATATTTGAATTTTGTGGGCAATTTGTGGTTTTTGCAACGACAAATTTGACGACACTTGGTACAGTTATTTTTTGTTTTAACCACAGTGACCTTTTATTGATATTTTTTTTTACTTTTTTTCAAATACAAATACAACTTTTACAAACTTTAACATATAAAATAAGAAAAAAAAAAGTATTATTTATTTTATTTTATTTATAAAATAAAAAAATTTAATAAATAATACGAAAGCAACAAAATTTAAAATCATTTTTCACAAATTATGAGTATAACAAAGAATTGTTATTTTTTTTTTTTTTTTTTTTAAATAAATAAAAAAAAAAAATGAAATTGAATTTGCTTGCAACAACATGCCGGTAAAGTATATATGTATATATATATATTCAACTCACAAAATTTTTCCTTTTTTTTTTTTTTTTTTTTGTATTTTATTCAACTGACATGAAGAAATGAAATGTCGATTTTTTAGCAAAACAATAATCAACAGTAAACAAAAGATTTCTATTCAAATGGAAAGTAGAAAAAAAAAAAAATTTTTTTAATATCATTTTTCATTAAAATTTATATTTATACTGTGAAAATAATAATAAAAATAAATAAAGTAAAAGGTAAATATAAATTTGACTGATAAACAACAAAAAGTAAATGATGGACATTTTTTGATAAGGATAATAATAAATAAAACAGAAAATATAATGAAATTGTACATTGCAATAATAGAACAACAACAACACAATGTATCTATATATATATAAACTACTCAAGTTATTTATATAAACCCGAGAAATATGTAGACTATAAAAAGGATGCGAAAAGCTTCGACCAAAAGATAAAAAATAAAAATAACAAAAACTGGCTATTTAATAGCAAAAAACTAATAATACTAGATGATACAACACTGCCACGACATTTATTCATTCATCATATAAATGAAAGATAAAAAAAAAAAAAAATAGGTCACAAGTTTGGATTAATTTTTCGTCTTCGCATGTTGTCCTTTCATGCATTTCAAGCTCTAGTTTTCATCATAATTTACCGACATTCGATAAAATAAAAAAAATAGAAAAAAGCTCAAAATCTTCACGTAAATAATATCTTTCGGCACTCTAAACGGCACGATCGTAAATCTTGTGGTTATATATATATAGAAGAAAGGACGACAAAGAAAAAAAGTTGTAGCAAAAAAAATGAAAAAAATAGTTGAAGAGGGCGCGAAAAAAAAAAAAGCTCCTTTCAGGTCGACCATGAAAGCCCAGATTACTTTTATTTTTTCAATTCTCTTTGGCTGTTACAGTGTGAATCAATAAATTTACACCATTATAAATATAAAATGATTTATCAATGTAAATATAAAATAAACGAATTGGACAATTTGTACAATCGTTTTGTCAATATATAAATTTATTTATAACAATTTTTCATACAAAGAAAGAAAGCAAGTATAAGTATAATAAGAGAGTTTCCTCAATCAAAAATAAACTTATTTGGGAAAGAGAAAATTAGTGTGGCTTCCTTGGTTAAACCCTTAACAGTTACTCGACAATTTCATATTATCTGAAAACGACTTGAAACGTACGTGAAGAGATTTTCATGTTAAATTTAACTGTATGCATTTACAACTATTACTGAAAATTTTACTCAATTATTCTTGGTAACTAACTGTATAACTATATATACATGAGTTTATACATTTTATTTTATTTTTTTTGTGTGAATATATTAATTTGTTGAACACAATTATTACATATTGATTTTTTATTTTAGTATTATTTTTAAAATAATAAGTATAGTTTATTTTATAGCCTGAATTAAGATTTTTTTTTATAATAAAAAATTTATTCATAAAATATTTTATGTTTGATCGGATTTAAAACAAGCTTTAGTGAAAAGCATTAAAGCTTAATAATTCTTAACTGGGTCGTAAAAATTAACAAGAGTATTTGTATTTTTTTAATTATTATATTTTATTGGAAAAAAAAAAAAAAAATTGTATATAAGTATATTTTGTATTTTTTATGAATAAAATTTATTAAAATAGTTTTTTTTAATTAATATAATATAATTGTAATTAAAATATTGATAAATATATATTATAATTGAATAAAAAAAAATAACAAAATTAAAAGGAGAAAAAAAAAATTTCTCCTTCGAGCCGGATTTGAACCAGCGACCTATGGATATCTATTGTATATTGTGCCAACTACAGTCCACCGCTCTACCAACTGAGCTATCGAAGGTCAGGTGATTTTGATGATTTTTTTTTAATATTTAAAAGCAACTTATTTTGTTTATCAATAAATGGAATTTATTTTTAATTTTTAATAAATAAAAATGGCGGTATAAATTTATAGACTAATCAAATAATTTAGGTGTAATAAATTTTTTACAAATTAATATAAATAAATAAATAAACTCACCGGAAATTGAAAATTACACTGCAAAACTGAGTTTTAAACACTAAACTATAATAATATAAATAAATTAGAATAAAAAAAAAAAAAAAAATCACAAGAACTGTATAAAAAAACAATGGCCGATTAAAATGTAAAACCTAACAATAACCGGTTGATAAAAAAAAAACAAAAAAAATACACTCAATTTATTTTGATTAACACTGTATTAACTGACACAATAAAAACATCAACACATTTTTCTTAATTGTCTTGTAAAAAAAAATGAGACACAAAACTGACAAAAACCAACAAAAACCAGCTGTTAGATGAAGATTTAGACTACATCTTACTGAAAAAATATACGAGACAACCGTATTGATGAATTGCCAGTAACAAACTGAACATGGCGGCTGGCCGTTGGTAATTCTCAGAAATTCTCGGCGATTCTTGGTAATTCTCAGTATTTTCTGGTAATTGGTAAACAACAAGTTGGCGCTGCTGTTGTAAAAATAAATTAAAAAAAAAAAAAATAAATAATTTACATCTCAAATTTTTCAACAATGATTAATTTATTATTCAATTATTAAACAATTAACTAATTAATAATGATAAATTTATAATTAAAAATAAATCATCTTGATAATAATAAATAATATTGTCAAGTTTAACTAAAAAAAAATGAAATAGATTGGCAACATTATTGCAAAAAAAAAAAACAAAATGGCGTGACTGATGGAATTAGCTGCCATCTGTCAATAAAAACCTTAACCAAAATAAAAATAAAAAAACTCTAGATTTAACTAAATTTAATTTTTATAGGGATTTTTGTTTGTGTTCAATTTCGGAGCACACAATTCATTTATCTCCCTCTCATTTTGTGTATGAATGGTGTGTGAGTATATATATAAAAATATATATTGGTTTAAGGCTCAGTGATATAAAAACAAAGTCTATTTTGACTATTTAATTATTCACATACAGTTAATCACTAAATAATTAATAATTATAAATAAATAATATTAACGTACTATCAATTATGTCTTCACTAAGTGGTGATGAAAATGAAGTTACGGATAATGTACCAGGTAAACGCTGACATTTTTTTTTTTTTTTTTTTTTTTTTTTATAGAAAAAAATATGTAGTTACATCTTTATTTTGCATGTAGTTGCTTGTAACGTTGATAATTATATTAATTAATAATTTGACAATAGAAAATATACCTATATATATTTTTTTTTTAGATATAACTGAATTATAATATCAACAAAATAAAATAGCATGTACAGCATAGTTGCGTCTTTTTTATCATCGGTCTCTCTGTCTTTAACCTAACACACACAAGTAAATAATAATAATAATAATAATAATAATATATACATAAAAAAAATGAAATATAATAAATATACATAAAAACTTTGATAACACATACAACTACATATCGCCATTATCATTATTGGTGTTTTTTTTTTTTTCTTCATTTTTAATGATATAAAATACCAATAATTTATAACAGCAGTTTGGATTTTTGTCATCGTGGTAATATCATGTATTATCATAAATTAATATAAATATAAATTATAAATAAACAATTGTTTAATTAATAATTTATTTATTACAGTAAGAAGAACAAGATCAGGACGTGCAGTAAAAGCTCCATTAACACCAAAAAAAACACCAGTTAAAAAACCAACTAGTAGAACAAGATCAACAAGACGAACGACAATTGAAACTGAATCTATTGATGTAAGTTATTATTTATTTTTTTTTATACTTAAATCTTGAATTAAAAATTATTTTATATCTATATTAATAATTTATTTAATAATAGGATACGACAATATCAACAATTGTCGAAGAAAATATTGATGAAAATAGTGAAAATGATATGCAATTTGAACAAGTAATTATGGATAAAATTGAAGAAAATATAACATCAACAGTGCCATTTGATCTTGATGATCAAGTTGATGATGAAATTGATGAACCTGAATATACTGAAATTGATCAGGAAACAAATGAAGAAGTTGTACCAGAATTAGAATCACCACCACCACCAGTTGTCATTAATAATCAACCAACATGTACAATATTATCAACTTTAAAAACTAAAGAATCCCAAGCAATGGTAATATTTATTTACATTAATTAATTTTTATATATTCATACCAATAATTATATTTATTTATTTATTTGTTTATTTTTATTTAAGGATGTCTCAAGTGAACAAGTAATAACACTAGATGATGAAAATGACAATGGTGATGAGACAATGCTTGACAGCAATAACGTTGATTCATCGACTAATAATGGTGATTCAAATGAAAATGAAAATATTGATGGTAATCAAGAAAAAAATATTAACAACACAACCCAAACACAAACAAATACTGTTAAAAATGACGAAATTAAGTCAAATGAAGTTGCACCAGAGACAAAAATGGAAGTAGAAGAAGAAAATGTAGAACCAACTAAAAATAATATTAAAATGGAAAATAATTCATCAATTGATTTGGATGATAATAAAAAATCAGAGCCTGATACTGAAGCTGTATCAGAAGATGAACTTCCAACAGAAGTTGCTGCTAAGGTAATAATAGCATAATTGAATCTCAACAATTTGCTTTCAATATTTTATTTTTAATTATTATTTGTTTTTTTTTTTTTGTCTCATTTTTAATAATTAGTTTATTGAAGATATGGAAGATATTTCAGATGATGACTTTTCTATTTATGAATTTATTAAGGTATCCAAATTCCCTCCTAATAATCCTATCAAAATCATTCATTTATAATTTAATTTTTTAGTTTTTTAGTTGAAAAAAAAATACATATTTATATATAAATGTTGTGTTTATTTGTTTATAATTATTGTTTTTAAATAAAAAATAGGAACCAGACACAGAAGCTGTATCAGATGAAGAACTACCATCTGCTGTTCCAGCTGATCTTGGTGAAACAGAATCTGTATCTGAAGATGAATTACCTCCAGACAGTGAAAGAAAACGTAAAAATCAAGCAAAATTAAAAAATCCATCAACACCATCAAAAGTTGATGGTAGTACTAAAAGAAAATTAAATGCTGATGGTGAGTATGATGAAAATTCACCAATATCTGAGGTAAATGATGAAACACCAGCTAAAAAACAGGCTCTATCAAGTGATGTTGATAATGGTGATGATAAAAAAGATACTGTTGATCCACCACCATCACCAAAAAAAAAAGTACTACCTGAATTGGAAAAATATTGGAAAGCTGTTAATGAAGATCCATCTGATTTTACTGGTTGGACATATCTTTTACAATATGTCGATCAAGAGGTAATAAATAAATATTATTATAATCAATAATTACAATACATTTAAAAAAAAATCAATTTTACTAATATTAAATTTATATTTGTCATTATAATTAGAATGATCCAGAAGCTGCACGTGATGCCTACAATAAGTTTTTAGAACGTTATCCATATTGTTATGGTTATTGGCGTAAATATGCTGATTATGAAAAGAAAAAAGGAAATCCGGAAAATGTTCAAACGGTGAGTAAAACAATAAATTATTATTTATACAAATATAAAATAGAAATTAAATTATAATTTTAAATATATGGTAAATAAAAAAATAAATAAATAAATAAATATATCTATTTATTTTTATTAAATCAATTATTATTTTATATTTTTATTTTTCAATAAATTAATTTTATAATCTTAAATAAAAATTAGAGTTTTTAAAGGACGCGTTCAATTGTTCACGCACAAAATGAAAAAAAAAAAACAAAACAAATGGTTTTTTCCCTTTTCAACAGCCTAGCACGTCTTTTGGTACCCTACAACAATATTCTACGCTTAAAAAAAAAAATAATTTATTTAGTTATTATAGTTTTAAAAACAACAAATGCAATTACCATATATAATTATAATAATATCAAAGTAATTAGTTAGTGATTATTGGTGATAATAATAATATTAATAATAATAATAATAATAATACCAATTTTATTATTACTATATGTGTTTGTGTGTGTTTATATTACTGTTTTTTATTTATTTATTTTTTTTTATTTAAATTAATTTTGTTAATTAGTTTTAAGATTTTTTTGTACACTATAATATATATAATTCAAGTATTGTAAATTATTTTCATATTTTTTTTTCTATATTTATTATATAATTTTGTAAATTCGGGTTTATTATTTATTTATATAATTATAA
Organism: Lysiphlebus fabarum; assembly: GCA_011426435.1. NCBI lineage: Eukaryota > Metazoa > Arthropoda > Insecta > Hymenoptera > Braconidae > Lysiphlebus > Lysiphlebus fabarum. Next base: position 25,364 of record WSYQ01000450.1, read on the forward strand.
ATATACATATATCTATATTTTTAATTAAAATAATAATAATAATAATAATAATAAGATATACGAGTTGCCAGTGAAACTCACTAATAATGAGTTTATATGAAAAAAAAAAAAAAAACAAATATATAATATATATAAATACGTAAAATGGCTGTGTCGAAGAAATATTCTGAACTTCCATCAAATTGATTTACCCTCTGGATTATCACACTCAAGGTGAATGAAAAACATCTCTGCAAATATATACAATTAATTGTGTTAACAGTATACAAAATTAAAAAAAAAATTTATTTACAGTACGTGACAATTAAATGTGAGTATTTGATAATATAAGAAAAAACAAAAATAATGAAAATACAATTTAATATGTTTAAGGATAAAGCAATAAGACAATTAGGTGTTTAATAATTTGTCAATATATTTATTGACATTTTTTTTTTTTTTTTTTTTTTTCCTGTATATATACATATATATATAAATATTATTTATAAATTATATTATTATTATTAATATATTTTTTTTGTAAAAATTAAAACAGGTATTCGATCAAGGCTTGAAAGCAATATCATTGAGTGTTGATTTGTGGCTACATTACATCAATCATTGTAAAGTTGTACATGATAAAAATGAAGATAAATTACGTGAACAATATGAAAGAGCAATTGATGCATGTGGATTAGAATTCAGGTAATTATTTATCTATATTTAAAAAAAAAATAAATAAAGAATGTAACAATTTTTTAATAAATTAATTTTTGTTTGTTTTATATTATATATCAACAGATCTGATCGTTTATGGGAAAGTTATATTAAATGGGAATTAGAAGGTAAACGTTTGAGTCGTGTTACCGCATTATATGATCGTCTTTTATCGACTCCAACATTTGGATACATGTCTCACTTCCAGACATTTCAAGAATTTGTATCAACAAATAGTCCAAATAAAATTTTAACAACTGATGATTTTTTGGAATTACGTCGTGAAGTTAAAGCATTATTAAAATCAGATGAAGCAGCAGCAGCAGCAACAACAACAACAACAACAACAACAGCTGCTGCAGAAACAACATCACCATCATCATCACCAACACCACCACCACCAACAATAACAACAGACGAAGAAGAAGAAAAAGTAATAAAAAAAGAAGAACAAACAGATGATGTACCACCTGGTGAAGAATCAGTAACAAATGAAGATACACCACCAACTGATGAAGAAACTCGTGCTATACGTGAAAAAATAATAAGTCATCGTCGTAAAATACATAAAGCTAATGTAACTGATGTTGCAGCAAGATGGACATATGAAGAAGGTATTAAAAGACCATATTTTCATGTTAAACCATTGGAACGTTGTCAACTTAAAAATTGGAAAGAATATCTTGATTATGAAATTGAACAAAAAAATGAATCAAGAATAATTATTTTATTTGAACGTTGTTTAATTGCTTGTGCACTTTATGATGAATTTTGGTTACGTTTTGTACGTTATCTTGAATCACTTGATAATGATAATACTGATAAAATACGTGATGTATATACACGTGCATGCAAAGTACATCATCCAAAAAAACCAAATTTACATTTACAATGGGCAACATTTGAAGAGGGTCTTGGTGATTTTGATAAAGCTGCTGATATATTAGAAAATATTGATACAGTTATGCCAAATATGCTACAAGTTGCATATAGAAGAATTAATCTTGAAAGAAGACGTGGTGATCTTGAAAGAGCTTGTACTCTTTATGAAAATTATATAACAAACAGTAAAAATAGAACAATTGCTAATAATATTGCTGTTAAATATGCAAGATTTCTTTGTAAATTTAAAAATAATATTGATATGGCAGTTGAAGTATTGATAAAAGCTACTGAAAAAGATAAAGATAATCCAAGACTTTATCTTCAATTAATTGATCTTGGTCTTCAAAGAAATCCAGTAAATACTGATGAAGTTATTAGCTATATGGATATGTTTATTGATCGTGAAAATGCTGATGTTGAACAAAGAGTATTATTTGCTCAAAGAAAAGTTGAATTTCTTGAAGATTTTAGTGAAGATATTAAACAAGTTCTCAAGGCACATGAACAATTTCAAAAATGTATTAAACAACTTAAAGAACGTAAAAAAGCAAAAAATGAAGAAGCCAAAGTGTAAGTTGAAAATTATAATTTTTTTAAATATTAAATAATTAAATTAATTTATGTTATTTTTAATAAATATAAAATTTATCTTTTCTATGTTTCTATTTTTTTTTTTTTTAAATAATAGGGAATTATCACCGTCAACAAGAAAAAATAGCCGAGCTAATGAAGTATCGACAGCAGTACCACCACCACCAACAGCAACATCAACAACAAATTATCAATACAGTGGTACAACACCAGCAAATTATCAATCACAACAATTTCAAAGTGGTCAGTATGCTAATCAAAGTGGTTATCAACAAGGATATCAACAATATCCACCACCATCTGATCCAAATTATGCAAATTACCAAAATTGGCAGTACAGTCAGAGTGCACCACAAGCATATGGAGCATACAATCAATGGGGATCATACAATTACTATTAAGAAAAAAAAAAAAAAAACAATACAAAAAACATTTAAATTACCTCATTAAAATGTTTTTTTTTTTTTTTTTTTTTTTTCTCCAATTATTCACGTCATTAGTACATATAGACACACGCATACACAGTGAGTGTATTAAAAATCAATCAATTTTCATCACAAAATATCAGTTTTACATTTTATTTATATTTTTTTTTTTTTGTTTTTTTTATTTTTATTTCTTATTCAAATTTTCATTTTAGTTATAACTGATAAATTCAATAAATATAAAAAAAAAAAACAATTTAGTCTGTTTAGTAAAATGAAAAAAAAAAATTTCAATATTAAAATAATTATAAAAAAAAAATAAAAAATATTATATTTGATTATTTATTATTTTTTGTTTTTAAAAATATCACAATTTTAAACAATGGATTCTTGGATTAAAAAAAAAAAAAAAAAAAAACAACACATAATTTGTTTGACTTTTAGAGAACAAAAATTTACAAAATACAATTTTTTTGTTTAGATATTTGAATTTGATACGTATAATAAAATTTCTCTAATGGTTAATAATAAAAAAATCATTTTAATTACTATTAGTTAGTTTTTTTTTTTTCATTTTTTAAATTTAATTATAAAAAATTAATTATTTAACAATTGCACTTGATACATCAGTGTTGAGTCCACAAGTACCATCACCTCGATAGACCCTGTAGTATCCTTGTTCACCCCAGTTTGTACCCCAGCTATTTTTAACAATCCAAAATGGCATGTCTTTTTTAAACAATGGATAACGATGAATGCCATATCCAACAATTAATACACCATGATCAAGATTTTTTTTATTACATAAAAAGTTATAAGGATGTGATACACCACCCATATAAAATTGCATAGCATTTGCATTAATTGCAATAGCCATTGGTCCATTTTTAACAAGCCATTGTGCCATTTGTGTTTCATTTGATGTTATATTAACAGCTGATGAAATTTTAACTTTAGCCATATTTTTTTTAAAATGACAAGTTTCATCTTCACCATCATATGGATAATCTTTTTCCAATTCAAGACCACCAATTTGTTCAAGTGCACGATAAGCATTTTCTTGTAGTCCTCCATTACAACCTTCATCTAATTTATCACAATCAACAAGTTCTTGTTCTGACAATGAAATAAGTTTTTTATATTTTATTGCATATTGTCCTTCAACATTTCCAGTAACTGAAAAAGCCCAACATGAACCACATGAACCTTGATTTTTAACTTCAGTAACTACATTATGTTCACGCCAATCAAATGATTCTGGTAATTCAATATTTGGAATATCTGCATAAGCTAGAGGAATATTATTATCTGATTTTAATTCTGGACGATAACCAAGATGTTTTCTTTTAAATTCATTTGGTGTTATATCTGAAAATATTGATGCACCATAAATAGCAGTACCTTGATCATGTTTTTGTAATTCTTCAGCTATTTTCATATTACTTTCAAATATTTTCATACGAATTTGTTTTTCTTCTGTACTTGAATAACTTTTGTTATATTTAACTAAAAATTCATTAAATTTTCTTTCTAATTCAATTTGTTTTGCAATTACCAAAGATTTTTGTGAATAATTAACACCACGAAGTGAACGTTTTGTTCTTTTATTATCAACATTTGTTTTATTATCACATTTAACAGTAACTTGATCACTATTTAACCAAGGTCTTGACCATACTGATATTAAACAAATTTTTGTTTCATTTGATTTAAGCTGACAATTTTTATTTATTTCAATTTCTTTTTCACATATTTTTTTTCCTAATTTAACACCAATTACATAATTTGTTCCAGCAACAATTTGTCGTGTTGCATTAATTACCTCAATAAGTTCTAGTTGACTATCATTATTTGCAGTTTGAGAATATTGTTTTAAACCTTTGTCAATATAAATTTGAATATTTTCATCATTAAGAGATATATTTTGAATTCCACCTACTAGTTTAGTATCACGTCGAGATCTTGTTATTTCTGGTGTACATTTTGTTTGTAATACTCTTGCATTTTCTAATTTCATTTTATCTGATACTTGTATTTGTACTTTACAAATATTCATTGGTTGTCCTGGTTCTTGTGTACAATTAATTGAATCTTTAGATTTTTCAGTACAATTTGTTGTTGGAGCAATACGTATAGATACTTGGTATAATGCTCTATTACCTTCAATTTTTCTTGATTCAAGAATATCAATTATTTCACGTTTACTATCATCAGGATCTATTTCATCAAGACTTTCCATAACTTTTTGTGATAATATTTTTATAAAATACTCTTCTTTACTTAATGATCTTTTTGATCTTGCAGCTTCAATGAGTGTTTTATCTTTAAAATCAATTCTTTCTGAATGTATTAATTCTTCATTGGCTTCTTGTCCATATTCAATATTTTCTTGATATATTTTTGGTTTAATTGGTATATCAAAATTTTTTAAAAAATCATCAAATTCTTCAAATTTATTATTAAATTTATGACGAATTGTAACAAATTCATTTTCATCACTTATATGAACAGCTTCAAATGGTTCCTCAGTTATGATATCATGTTTTGAATAAACATTAGCAACCTTGATCAATGAATCATCATCATTATCATCATTAATCGGACTTTTATTTGTGCTCAATTGTCCTTCAAGTGCTAACTGATCATACAATTCAGTTCTAATATAATCAAATGAATCATCATTTTTATTATTTTTGGTTGTTAACAAGGTTTCAGGCACTTGAGTTGATTCAATAATACTATTTATTTCATTTTGTTTTTCAAATAATAATGTACAATTATTATCAAATATTTTACGATCATTTTTTATCCAAGGACGTTCATCAATAATAACTTTACAAATTTTAACTGGTATATTTTTTTGTATTTGACAATCATTTCTATTTATTTGTATTGTACGTAGACAATTTGATTGTCCAATTTCCATTATAAATTCATAACGTATGACATTTAAACCAGGTGGTACTGTTCTAGTAACTTTAATAATATTTATAACTTTGTATTTATAATCATTATGACTGGAATGATCCATTGTTTCAGCAGTTAAGTCAGCAAATTTATTTAATCCTGGAAGATTTGGATTAAGCTCATATGGACAATTTGGACAATAAGTTTGATGAGAATTAAGAGCAACAAAAGGTTTTTCATTTTGATCAATAACATCTTGATCCAATGTTTGTTGATTTATATTAATAATTTGTTTATTTAATGATTCGATTATTTCATCTTGACATTGTTTAGATTTATCAAGGACTTCAATGACACCTTGATTATCCTGTTTAACATTAATATGACAAATTTTTTGTATACATGGTGATTTATCATCATCATTACATTTTTCTTTTATTGATAGGGTCAACAGATAAACTGTTGATGACGAATCCAGCTAAAATTAAATTATCAAAGTAGTCAGTGTTAATAAAAAAAAAAAATTGATTAAAAGAGTGGTCTACATATATATATCACATGAGTATAAATATGATAACAGAATTTAAAATGACTTGTTATTAATTTAAATATGTAAATGATTAAAAATATATTATATTATGATTTTTTTTTTATTAAAAATAATTATTTACCAATTTTTGAGCATTTATAATAATTTCAGTTTTATCAATTGGTTGATTGAATGATGATAATGCATTTTGAAGTACAATTATTGGAACACTTTCAGATGATATATTTATTGGTGTTGCAATTGTTGAAGCCAAAAAAATTATTGTCAATAACATTGGTGTTAATTTTAACAGGAATTTTCCTGCCATTTTAATTGTGTTTTTCTTCTATCTTGTTGAATGTTTTTTTTTTTTATATATATATTACAAGTGATTATAACAGACAATGCTTCTGTTATGAATGATGTTGACTAACTGAGCCAAATGTGTCAAATGAGTAAATCAAGTAAATGACCAGACCAGACCAGTTTTCCAGTTTCTCTCTCTACATTATAATGATAAAAAACATTCAATTACTACGACGCAATTTCTCATATTTTTAACTGTATAAATTTATTTTCAATCTTTGAGTTGGTATTTTATTTTTAAATTAATTATTACAAATATAGCTTAAATAATAATATTTATATATGCATATGTTGTCATATATATTTTTAAAAACAACTTTGATTTTTTATTTATTTTATATTTAATATTTTTTTCATAAAAATATAAAATATTTTATTATTTTAGCTCTATTTTTATATAAAATATTACCTTTCACCTTTTGTAAATATATATGTGTTTATTTTTATTGAAAAAAAAAAACATGAGTATTTATTGACATATATTAATGACAACACAAAGAATATTTATTTTTAAAAATTTACAAAATGAATAATTTTTTATATTCATTATGAATAAGAGCATACATAAAAAAAAAAAATGCAAGTCTTACAAATATATAAATTGAATGATTACACATCAATTTAATTTTGCAATAAAAAATATTAAAAAAAATAAAAAAAAATAATGGCATGTGTGAGTATATATAATATATACTTATGGTATATATGTATAAAATTTTCAAAAAAAATAAAAAAAAAATAAAAAAATTAAATTAATTGATCTAGAGGACGCTAGCTTCCAATAGCCTTGCGACATCTTGTGACATGCAGAAGAACTTTTGTTGCAGTCAAGTTTTATTTTTTTTTTTTTTATTTTTTTTTTATATTAATAAAATCCACCCCGGTGTGTATTGTTGGGTGTGTGTGTTTCCCTTATCATCAAATTTTTTTTTTTTTTTTAACACAATTTCTCTGTCATTAAAAATAGAGAGAGAAAAAATATATATCATCATTATAAAAAATAGATTAAATAGTTAACATATATTAATTAAGTATGGCTGGAATAATGCTGTCAAATTGTTCACGAATAATACCTCGTGCATTGACAAGAATCACAACTTCTTCTCGTGTTAGGGTGAGAAAATATTTCATTATCAATAATTTAAAGCCTTTTTTTTGATTTTATTATTTTTTAAAAATGATTAACCTATTTATTTGTTTTTTTTATTATTATTAGATCTTATTCTTTATTTAGATTGTTAAATTTTATTTTTAAACTAACCAAATTGGCGATAGTTATTTATTTTTTTTTTTTTATTATTTATTATTACATAATCAGGTTGTTAAAAAATTAATCAAATTTTCTTATAAGACAACCTGTGTTGAAAGAAAAAAAAATTAATAAGTTGTTTTAATTATTGAATAATTTTTATTTTTAGGTTGCAAGATCTCTTCATCAAGAAGGTAAATAAAATAAATTTATAAATAAAATTTATTAAAAATAATTATTAGTTTTATTTATATTTACTTTTTTTTTTCTTTAAGGACGTGTTTTACGATTGAGAACAAAATGTAACGTTATCAATGAATTTAAACAAACTAATACTCATTCTTGGAATATTCAAACAAGACAAATTCGTTCATCTCAAGTATTATGTAAGTATTAAAATATTATTTACAGTATGTATTAATATTTAATATCAATATCAATAATATAATTAAATTAAAAATTTTATCTTTTATTTGATATTATAAGGGGAATTGAAGGATGTTGTTGTTCCTCCATTTGCTGATAGTATCAGTGAGGGTGATGTGAGGTGGGAAAAAAAAGTTGGTGATCAAGTTAAAGAAGATGATGTTATTTGTGAGATCGAAACAGACAAGGTAAATCATTAATAATATTAATTAATTATTTTAATTTAATATATTAAATGTAATAATAATTAATTTGTTTGACAGACCTCAGTACCAGTTCCAGCACCAGGTTCAGGAGTAATTAAAGAAATATTTGTTGAAGATGGTACAACAGTTAAAGCTGGAACAAAAATATGTAACATTGATATTGGTGCAACTGGTGGTGCATCATCAGCACCAGCAGCTGAAGCTCCAAAAGCTGCTGCTGCTCCACCACCACCTCCAACACCAGCAGCACCAAAACCAGCAGCTGAAACAGCTGCACCACAACAAGCATCTACACCACCACCACCACCACCTCCAACAGCAAAACCACCTCAAGCAGCACCAAAAACATCAATGCCAGTTGCAGCAATAAAACATGCTCAATCACTTGAAGGTGCCAAAGTTCAACTTCCTCCAAGTGATTATAGTCGTGAAATAATTGGTACAAGAACAGAACAACGTGTTAAAATGAATCGTATGCGTTTGAGAATTGCTGAACGTCTTAAAGATGCACAAAATACAAATGCAATGTTAACAACATTTAATGAAATTGATATGAGCCATATTATGGATTTCCGTAAATCACATCAAGATTTATTTGTTAAAAAATATGGTATTAAAATGGGTTTTATGTCACCATTTATTGCTGCAAGTTCATATGCATTAAAAGATCAACCAGTTGTTAATGCTGTTATTGATGGTGGTGATATTGTTTATCGTGATTATGTTGATGTATCAGTTGCTGTTGCAACACCGAAAGGACTTGTTGTACCAGTTTTACGTAGTGTTGAAAATAAAAATTTTGCTGAAATTGAAATAGCACTTGCTGCTATTGGTGATAAAGCTAGAAAAGGTAAAATATCTGTTGAAGATATGGATGGTGGTACATTTACAATAAGTAATGGTGGTGTTTTTGGATCATTAATGGGTACACCAATTATAAATCCACCACAAAGTGCTATTCTTGGTATGCACGGTGTATTTGATAGACCAATTGCTGTCAAAGGACAGGTAAAATATATATTCTTTATTTTTTAATCACTAAAATTTTACCTGGATATTCAAGAATTGATTAAATTTTAATTTTAATAGGTTGTCATTCGTCCAATGATGTATGTTGCTTTGACATACGATCATCGATTGATTGATGGACGTGAAGCTGTTGTTTTCCTTAAAAAAATCAAAGAAGCTGTTGAAGATCCACGAATTATTCTTGCTGGACTTTAAATACTTGATAAAATTTTAATAAATCGAGCTAAAATATTCTGCAACACTTAAAAGTTATTTATAATTTTATCAACCTTCAATGACAAACTTAAATTTTAATTTTCGAAAAAAAAAAAAACAAATTTTATAACTAATGAAGGTTTTTCACAATTAGTGAGCTATTTGTTGTACATAATAATTTTCTTAGTAATTTTGTTGACTATAATAACAAGATATAAAATAATTAAAAATTAATTATATCAAAAAAAAAGAATCAGCAAGAGTAAATTTGCAATTGTCATCTTAAATATTAATTTTAATTTATGTTTTACTTAATTTATATTGATAATAATTATTGACATTTTTATTCGTTGTCAAGTTGTTTCATAATAATAATAATAGTAATAATAATAATAATAATAATGTATGAACACATCAATCATTGCTGAAAAAAGGTTTATGTGTATTTTATAATTTTACCGCTTACATTTTTTCGAATCGAATTCAGATCAGTAGCTGTCAGTTAATGATAATCATCAACAGTTCAAAAAAAATTAGCAAACCATATGTTTCTTATCCAATTATAATAAGTACATTTGATAATCTAATTGCTCAAAACATTTCGGCATTTATTTAATATAAATAACGCTCTTTTAAATACCACTTTTCCTATTCTATTATTCTGTTATGATTCAGAACTTTTTGAGAGAATTTTTCATTACTGGTTAAAGTATAAAATTTCAAATAATAACAGGCGAATAGAAAAGAAAAAGAGGTATTAAAATCGCAAACTACTTGGTTTCTGGTATCAAATTTTTCAAGATATCAATAGTAAAACATCTTCAAATTTTTCAAAAAAAGTACCTCTTCTCTATGTTCCTGATAACCTATTTGACTTTTTTTTCTAACATCGATGTTGTTTGATATATCGATATTAACTTATTTTAAATATTATTGAAAAAAAATGGGGAAAATACTAGGCGAACATGACTTGAAAAGAGGTATTCGACGCTGTTCTTCGTTTTTACCGATCATCGATATTTTTCGATATATCTATATTAACTTTTTTTAAAATTTATCAAAAAAAATTGGGAAAATACTAGGCGAACATGACTTGACAAGAGGTATTCGATGCCTTTTCCCGTTTTTATCGATAATCGATATTTTTCGGTATATGGATATTAACTTTTTTTAAAATTTATCAAAAAAAATTGGGAAAATACTAGGCAAACATGACTTGACAAGAGGTATTCGATGCCTTTTCCCGTTTTTATCGATCATCAATATTTTTTGATATATCGATATTAACTTATTTCAAAATTAATTGAAAAAAATGTGGAAAATACTAGGCGAACATGACTTGACAGGAGGTATTCGATGCCTTTTCCCGTTTTTATCGATCATCGATATTTTTCGATATATCGATATTAACTTATTTTAAAATTTATTGGAAAAAATGGGGAAAATACTAGGCGAACATGACTTGACAAGAGGTATTCGACGCTGTTCCCCGTTTTTACCGATCATCGATATTTTTCGATATATCTATATTAACTTTTTTCAAAATTTATAAAAAAAAATGGGGAAAATACTAGGCGAACATGACTTGACAAGAGGTATTCGATGCCTTTTCCCGTTTTTATCGATCATCAATATTTTTTGATACATCGATATTAACTTATTTCAAAATTTATTGGAAAAAATGGGGAAAATACTAGGCGAACATGACTCGACAAGAGGTATTCGATGCCTTTTCCCGTTTTTATCGATAATCGATATTTTTCGGTATATGGATATTAACTTTTTTTAAAATTTATCAAAAAAAATTGGGAAAATACTAGGCAAACATGACTTGACAAGAGGTATTCGATGCCTTTTCCCGTTTTTATCGATCATCAATATTTTTTGATATATCGATATTAACTTATTTCAAAATTATTGGAAAAAATGGGGAAAATACTAGGCGAACATGACTTGACAAGAGGTATTCGATGCCTTTTCCCGTTTTTATCGATCATCGATATTTTTCGATATATCGATATTAACTTATTTTAAAATTTATTGGAAAAAATGGGGAAAATACTAGGCGAACATGACTTGACAAGAGGTATTCGACGCTGTTTCCCGTTTTTACCGATCATCGATATTTTTCGATATATCTATATTAACTTTTTTCAAAATTTATAAAAAAAAATGGGGAAAATACTAGGCGAACATGACTTGACAAGAGGTATTCGATGCCTTTTCCCGTTTTTACCGATCATCGATATTTTTTGATATATCGATATTAACTTATTTCAAAATTTATTGGAAAAAATGGGGAAAATACTAGGCGAATATGACTTGACAAGAGGTATTCGATGCCTTTTCCCGTTTTTATCGATAATCGATATTTTTCGATATATCGATATTAACTTATTTTAAAATTTATCAAAAAAAATTGGGAAAATACTAGGCGAACATGACTTGACAAGAGGTATTCGATGCCTGAAATTGAAAAAAATCAATGTTTTTGAGGAATATATAGTGGTGTGTTTATATTTCGTATTTCTAATGTTTTGAAATAAAAATTATATTTTGAATCTCAATTATGGTAGCTCTATATTTTTTTCTGTTTATTCATAAATTGAATAAAAAAAAATCACTAAGAGTTAACCAAGTTCTTACTGTACGAAACCAATTGTAATTTGCAACGTATTCAACATGTAACGTAAACAACTCGTAAAGTTGACTGCTCATCCATCCCTGATCAGATTCTACTTAAACCCCTAAATTTTTATTTCTACAGTTGGCAACTTGCCTTTTTCGAAATAATATTAGAGTGAGAGATAACAAAAATGGCGTATATAGTCCAGAACACTGAGTGACTTGTGATTTTCTGGTACTGTCAAAAACACAAAACTATACAATGGTAAGAACAAACAATATCAATATTAAAATAAAAATATTTTATAATCAAATGACAATATATCTAATTATATAAAATACAGCTTCATTTATAATTTTAACCAAGTAAACAATTAATAAAATATAAAGTGATAGTCATTGTAGGTTATAATTGTAAACAATAAATTAATAAATAAATAATTAAATATAATAGGGTCAAAACCAGTCTGGTGCTGGTGGAGCTGGCGGTGAAAAAAAAGATGATAAAGATAAGAAGAAGAAATATGAACCACCAATACCAACTCGTGTTGGAAAAAAGAAGCGTCGTACAAAGGGTCCTGATGTTGCATTAAAACTTCCTCAAGTAACACCACATACAAGATGTCGATTGAAACTTTTAAAGTTAGAAAGAATTAAGGATTATCTTTTGATGGAAGAAGAGTTCATTAGAAATCAAGAACGATTAAAACCACAAGAAGAAAAAAATGAAGAAGAACGATCAAAAGTTGATGATTTACGTGGTACACCAATGTCAGTTGGTACACTTGAAGAAATTATTGATGATAATCATGCAATTGTATCAACATCTGTTGGATCTGAGCATTATGTTTCAATATTATCATTTGTTGATAAAGATCAATTAGAGCCTGGTTGTTCTGTATTACTTAATCACAAGGTTCATGCTGTTGTTGGTGTACTTGGTGATGATACAGATCCAATGGTAACAGTTATGAAACTTGAAAAAGCACCTCAAGAAACTTATGCTGATATTGGAGGTAATTATTAAATTTTTAATTTTTAATATAATATTATTTTTGAAATGATTAATATTATTTTTATTATTAATTTAATTATCAGGTTTGGATACTCAAATTCAAGAGATCAAAGAATCTGTTGAATTACCATTGACTCATCCAGAGTACTATGAAGAAATGGGTATTAAACCACCAAAAGGTGTTATTCTTTATGGTCCACCAGGTACTGGTAAAACATTACTTGCTAAAGCAGTTGCTAATCAAACATCAGCAACATTTCTTCGTGTTGTTGGCTCTGAATTAATTCAAAAATATCTTGGTGATGGTCCAAAACTTGTACGTGAATTATTCAGAGTTGCTGAAGAACATGCACCATCAATTGTTTTTATTGATGAAATTGATGCTGTTGGAACAAAACGTTATGACAGTAATAGTGGTGGTGAACGTGAAATACAACGTACTATGTTGGAATTATTAAATCAACTTGATGGTTTTGATTCTCGTGGTGATGTTAAAGTAGTTATGGCTACAAATAGAATTGAAACACTTGATCCAGCATTGATTCGTCCTGGTCGTATTGATCGTAAAATTGAATTCCCATTGCCCGATGAAAAAACTAAAAGACGTATATTTAATATTCATACTAGTAAAATGACACTTGCACCAGATGTTAATCTTGCTGAATTAATTATGTCTAAAGATGATTTTTGTATAATTTATTCAAAATCATGTTGGTGTGTTCTTGATGAAGTTCAATTGCTCGTAGATCTAAGTTTTTTGAGTCTTGCTCTAATTTACAAATATAACAAGCTCCTCGTTTTGTTGTATTTATTATATCAACTATTTCTTGAGGATGTTGAATGTCATTTAGATAAAGATTTGCAATGGCTTTGTATTTACCCAAAATAAATGCAACTTGAAAACCATCTACGTAACCAATATCAAAATCTGATTGGAGTACTGTATTAGATCCTTCTTCAACTCCTTCTCTATAGCCTGTCTAAATTAATTTTTTATAAAATTTTATTTTATTATTATTACTCAAGAATTTATCAACAAAATTTAGATGTACGTACTTTAATTGCAGCAGTGACTATTCTGTTCCATGTTTTAGAACCAAGGTCCAAGCATTCATCATCGGTATTGTAATCCATTGATAAACATTAACAACAATATTTTTATAACAAATTTAATAAATAATTAATCATTCAGACAAATTACACTTGTTCTTGAGGTTAAATTGTGTAAATAAAATTGTAAATATTTATAAAACATGTAAGTCCAAATCTAGTTATTTCAGTAATATTATTTTTTGCTCCAAAAAAATAATTAAAATTGAAAATTTATAAATTAATATAATTTATTACAAATTTATCTATTTATCAACAACAAAATCTTTTAACTTGCAATGTTTACAAAAATTATCTATGTGTTATACCTTATACTGTGTTATGAGGAATTTTTTTTTTTTTTTAGAAAATGGCCTATTAAATGCTTCAGTATACAAAACTATGTAAAATGAATACATAAATATTAAGTAAATATTAAAAACTTAAATATTGCCTTGTTAAAAATGAAATAAAATAATCATTAGCACCTGTAAAAAACTACCTGTAATTAATATTAAAAAAAAAAAAAAATGTTTACAATCATTAAACTTATTCATGTCTGTCGGTAAGTCATCGACAATCTTTAAATGTTTATAAGTTTATAACACTCATTTACATGCGTATAACAATCAATTTTTTGCAGTGCTTGTAATGAAAACTTTGAGTCAGAAAGTGCTCCAAAGTGCTTGTCGAGTTCATCCATATAAGCTGTACAAACATATTGGCGTTGTTATTTATTCTCATTTTTTTCTCTTATTATTTATTTATTTATTTTTTTTTTAGTTCGTGATGTAACGGAAATAAATAATAATATAAAATCTAACAATATTGATTCATTAATAATAATAATAATAATAATAATAACTATAAGTGAATTAATATAATAACTTGTAAATTATTCAAGTGTATTGATTATTATATATTTATTAATTGTTTAAAATACCTATATCTATTCATATATTGTTTTTAAAAATGACAACTGGTCAAGATCACTCATTGACAATACGTCAAGAAATTCAACGTTTTGAAAGTGTACATCCATCAATATACGCAATTTATGATTTAATTGATTTAATATCGGATACAAATATATCAAAACAAATAAGAGAACATGTTGTCGCCATTGAAGGTAAGCTAATAATAATTATTAATATTATTTTAATAATTGATTATAAATTGTGTTTTTTTTTTTTTTTCTTGGTTGATTTTTAGATTCATTTGTTAATAGTCACGAATGGACATTATCAAGAAATGTACCAGAATTACATATTGGTATAATTGGTTCATGTGATTCTGGTAAATCAGCATTGGTACATAGATATTTAACTGGTTCATTTATGCATGAAGAATCACCAGAAGGTGGTAGATTTAAAAAAGAAGTATTTATTAATGAACAGAGTTATTTGTTATTAATTAGAGACGAGGGTGGTGTACCTGTCAAAACAAATAAGAGAACATGTTGTCGCCATTGAAGGTAAGCTAATAATAATTATTAATATTATTTTAATAATTGATTATTTTTTTTTTTTCTTGGTTGATTTTTAGATTCATTTGTTAATAGTCACGAATGGACATTATCAAGAAATGTACCAGAATTACATATTGGTATAATTGGTTCATGTGATTCTGGTAAATCAGCATTGGTACATAGATATTTAACTGGTTCATTTATGCATGAAGAATCACCAGAAGGTGGTAGATTTAAAAAAGAAGTATTTATTAATGAACAGAGTTATTTGTTATTAATTAGAGACGAGGGTGGTGTACCTGAACAACAGGTTAATAAAATATACCTATTTATTTAATAATATTTTATGTATAACTATTGATAATTTTATTATTATTTTTGTTTTTTTTTTTTTTTTTTTTTTTTTTTTTTTGTAGTTTA
Source organism: Lysiphlebus fabarum (assembly GCA_011426435.1). NCBI lineage: Eukaryota > Metazoa > Arthropoda > Insecta > Hymenoptera > Braconidae > Lysiphlebus > Lysiphlebus fabarum. Next base: position 41,485 of record WSYQ01000450.1, read on the forward strand.
CATCATGGATTGATGCAGTATTGATGGTTTTTTCACTTGAAAATGAAGAAAGTTTTTCAGTACTTTGTAATTATTACAATAAAATGTGTTTATTAAGAAATATGTCTGATGTGCCAAAAATACTTGTTGGTGTACAAGATTCAATAAATGATTCAAATCCTCGTGTTATTAAAGATATTCGTCCACGTAAATTATCACTTGATTTACGATGTCCGTATTATGAAACTTGTGCAATATACGGTTTAAATGTTGATCGTGTATTTCAAGATGTTTGTCAAAAAATTATTCAAAAAACAAAATTATATTTAAATGGTCAAACAGAAAAATTAGCTGAATCAAGATATTCAACATTACCAGTTATAACTAAAACTGGTAATTTACATTTAACCAAAGAACAAGATAATCATTTAAAAACAATAAATAATGAAAAAAATAATGATGATTTTATTCGTTCAAATAATGATGAACAACAAACATCAAATGATACATCATTTCAATATATACAAAATCCACAAAATGAATTTCGTACATCAATATTAACACCAACAACAAGTAGAAAATTTCGTAGAAAGTCAAATATATTTACACCATCAAAAAAAGAAAAATATAATATGGGTGAAATGGGAGTTGGAAGAGAAATTCCAGTTAAACAAGGTTATCTATTTAAACGTAGTAGTAAATCATTAAAAGAAAGAAAAAAAAAATATGTAACATTATTAGAAGATGGTAGATTAACATATCATTCAAGTCTTCATGATTATATGAATGATACAAATGGTAAAGAAATACTTCTTCAATATGTTACTGTTAAAATACCTGGTAAAACACCAAAAGGTTCAAAACCAACAACAACAACAACATCAACATCAACAATTGATGATAATTTTGAATTTTCAATAATATCATTAGAAAATAAAAGTTGGAATTTTGAAGCAAATAGTATAGATGATCGTGATACATGGATATCAGCAATTGAACAACAAATATTAACAAGTTTACAAAATAGTGATGGTGGTGATAAAAAAAATGAAACAGATGCATTTAAAATGCATTGTATTAAAAATAAAGTATCTGGTAATGATTTATGTGCTGATTGTGGTTCATTAAATCCAGATTGGGCTAGTTTAAATATTGGTATATTAGTTTGTATTGAATGTTCTGGTATTCATAGAAATTTAGGTTCTCATATATCTAAAATAAGATCATTAGATCTTGATGATTGGTCAGCTGGACAATTAAGTGTTATGTTAGCAATGGGTAATGATATTGCAAATGGTATTTGGGAATATGAACTTAATGGAAAAATTAAACCAACATCTGATTCACCAAGAGAAGCCAAAGAACAATGGATTAGATGGAAATATGAAGACAGAGCATTTTTACCACCACCTAATATTAATATACCTATTGGAAAATTGCTCATTGATTCTGTTTGTCGGTTAGTTTATTTTTACATATAATTTTATTTGTATCAATTAATTGTTGTTGGTTTATACATATTTATTTTATTTTTAGTGGTGATATGAGAGCTTTTACACTTTGTCTAGCAAGATGTACATATGAAGATATTAATATATCAGTTAGCAATGATGACTTGAGAACACCATTGCATCTAGCTTGTGCAACTGGTAATTTAGCAATGGTTCAACTACTTATCTGGGTAATTCATTAAATTAATTAAATTTTAAATAAAAAAAATTAATTCATTATAATAAAAAAATAATCATAATTTATTTCTTTACAGCACAAAGCAAATCCACAAAATCTTGATCATGAAGGACGTACTTGTATGTCATATGTCAAAGCACTAGAAAGAACACTTGACAATACTGCTGATTCATTAGAAATGAAAAAACTTATTGAAGTTCTTGAACAAGCAAGTCTAAAAAGTATGGATGACAATGATACAACAATAGCATCAACAATAACAACAACAACAACACAACATCATCAACAACACAGTATTAATAAATTAGTTTAGATAAAAAAAAAAAAAAAAAAAAAACATGGTGTACTTATTAGATACCAGGTAAAGTTAATAATATTTAATTTCAAAATAATCTATTTTTTATTTTAACAACATGTATATTTTTTTATCTATAGGTATATTATTTTTTAAATTTATAATATTTACAGATTAAATTTTTAATAATTCAACAAGATCTGATACAATTATATAGACATACATTTTTTTTTTAATTATATATAATCAAGAAAGTAAATTTAAATAAGAAAAAAAAAAAAATAGTTAAAAGTGATATTTATGATTTACTAAAAAAATTATTATTATTATTATTATTATTATTGTATTAACGAGAGTGTATAACATTTACTGTCAATAATTAAAAAGTACAAAACACTCGATGTTAAAAAAGACAAAAAAAAAAAATGTGTATAATTAATTTAATTTTGTTTTTTTGTTATTAATCGTGACATTTTAATATTGGCATCTTGATCATGAAGACAAAATGGATAATTTCCAGATGTCATCATTGCAAAATTACCAGTTGCTGGATATTCATCAGTATCAAGACCAATTTTATTACAAGTATCAACATTACATGAATCTTTTATTATAAATTTTTCATAACGTAAATTAGATGATTCAGCATCATATCTATATCCCCACATATTACAATTTTCTTTAATTGCTGCAGCCATGTATCTTGGTGCACGTGAATGACTACATGTTGCCAAGTTATATAAAACTATTTTAAAAAATAATTATTAATATTAAATGTTTATGTTTTTTTTTTTATTTTTTATTTTTAAATACTGTTGAGAGTTCTTACTTGCAAGAGTTATATTTGGAACATCATAAAATGATTTGTACATAAAATTTTCACCGTCTTTAATACAATTTGGCTGAAATAATCCACCGTTTAAAAAAAAATCAACAGTTCCAACACTTGTTGTCATTCCAAAACCCAAAAATGGCAAAAATGGTTTTCCATCAGTATGCAAAACATCAATAAATTTTGCATCAGTATTATCAAGTCTTACTTTAGCATTTCTTCCTTGAAAGCCAGGTTGTGCTGGATCCATTGCTGTTATTCTATTGATTCCACTTATGTTTTTTCCAACGTATGACATAATATGAGAACCCAAACTGTGACCCATCAAATGAAACTTTGAAATATCAGCAGCATTATTTGTCATAAGATAACGAATTACCCTGTAATTATTAATTTATTTAGAATACTCTTTTACTTTTTTTTTTATTATTTTTAACTCATTTTAATCTATACAACAAGACCTCAAAATTTCAGCAGCAACAATTCTTGTATTTGATGATGCACTGAAGTAAAAACCTGAGGCACCTTTTGACCAATCAACACTTAAAACATTTGCATCTTTCTGAAATTTTATTAACAATTTTATTATTTTATAAATTATTTAAAGAATTTGTTATTTCAAATAATTGTTAATTTATCTACTTGATATAATATTGCTTCTGTTAAATTTTTAAACCACTTGGTATCAATGTCACTTGAATAACCGTGTGTTATAATATACGTTGGTTTTGATGCATTAAATTCATCAGACATTATTATATTCGGCCATGTTGTAACATGGCTTTTGTTAACTTCTCTAAGAATATAAAAAATTTATAAAATTAAAAAAATTAATCAAAAAATATTAAAGGGTTCTTTTGTGGTTTTTATATTAACCTGTTGGAAAAATAAAATGTCGTGTTGACTTCCTGGGGATTATCTGGTATTGGAAAAGGTCGAAGAATTTGGAACCAAGGATAATTATTATCAAAACATCCCAATTCGTTGTAACAAACTGTTTCGTTTCCATTAAAAACTATGAAGAAAAAAAAAAAAAAATGATTTAAAACGTTTACGTATGTTTAAATATTTAAAAATAACTTTTATTTTTTATTGAAAAATACTCACTTGCAATAACAGATTTTGTGATTAACAGTATAAAAATAAAAAACAACATTTTTAAAATTAAATTATTTTTTTTTTTAAATGAAAATATAATTCAACAAAATCAAGCTATTGATGATATAAAAACTGTAAAGTTTTATTGTTTCACAATTTATAGTAGTTTTGAATTACTGACACAGCAAAAATTTATGTATTTTAATAAATTTATATTCTGAATTCAATTGACCAAGAAAATTATCATTGGTAATTTAGGCACTTTTTTTTTTTTTTGTATTTTTAAAATTTATTATTACATTGGTAAATTGAATTTAGCTATTGTTGTGTACGCATTTGTTACGTAATATACTTCTCCTTCTTCATCCTTGAAAACATCATCTGAGAATAAAATTAATAAAATTTAAATAATGAATAATTTAAAAATAGATAAATTATTAATATAAATAAACTATAGGTACTAACCATCTTTGTAAAAATTTGGAGGAAATATTGGCATTTTACTGTAATAAACTGTTGAAATTAATTTTTCAATATTTTTATCAGTTGTCAATGTACACATCCATGATGTTGGTGATCTAAAAAAAAAAAAAAAAAACAAATTAATTAAAAAAATTAAAATATCTATCAATTTAATAAATTAAAAATTATTTAATTAATTTATTTTACTTTCTAGCAACTTCTGAGATAAATATTTGTGGTGCTGGAATACTAAGTGTATAAATATTATTGTTATTTAAATCATCAAATTTAAGTGGTGATTGTGAGCCATGATAAATTTTTAATGCAGCTTCGAATAATGTATGAGAAATATCACAACGACAATTATCAAATTGTCCTTGAATTAAATTTAAAAATTCTAATGACATGTGAATTTGTGAAAGTGACATTAGTTTATTTTTATATTTATCAATATCAAATTCACCATTTGCTAATGTTAAAAGTGTTTTTCTTGATTCATGAGCTTCCATGAGATTTGAACTTGATAATAAATACATAATATCTCTACTTATTTTTTCTATTCCAATATCAATAATAATTTCTAATGATAAACTTCCAGCAAGTTGTGGAACATTTGGTTTTTCTTGATTAATATCAGCAACTAATTTTGAAAATCTTGTATCATCAAAACAATTTATTTGAGGTTTATAATTTTTATCAACAATTTCTTCAAATATATTATGTATACAATCAATCATTGTTCTTGAATTATTTGAACAACGAATTATTTTCCAAATTTGATCAGTAAAATCTAAATTTTGACGTTTATCAAGTACTTTAACAAGATTCATTATTTTAATATCATTATCTTCATCATTATTTTCATCTGTTATTGGCAAATTTTCTGTATCAATATAATTAATTTCTGATTCATCAATACCATCTGATAATAATCCACGTAATTTTTTCATTATTTTATCAGAATTTTCATAATATGGTGTTGTAAAATCATTTGGTAAATTAAGTGGCATTACACTGTATCTTGATGACATGTCTTTTTTTTTATAATTTTCAAGAATTTTTATGTATTTATTTATAAGAATAATTTCATTCCATAAATCATATAATGGACTATTTTTTGATCCACTAATAATCTCCATAATCTGAAAATTATTATTATTTAAATTTAAATTTATCATTTATCATAATTAAATTTTTAAAATTATAATTTTAGATTAAAATATAATTACTATATTAACAGATTCTGGTAATAATGGTGGTAAAAATGTAAATAAATTCCATTTAGCTTTTATCATTAAATATCCAGTAAATTCATTTTTTGTTGTTTCATCAAAATCAATCATTTGATGACTTGTACCAAAAAGTTCATAAGTACTTGATACAATAACATCAACATCTTTTGAACTACGATTTTTATCATTTTTTAAATGATTTAACATTATGTTATCCATATCAGAATTGATGTTGTTTAAATTTTTTTTTCCAATTAATGATGCTTTCATTGTTACAAACCAATTTGGAATTGGATTCATACCAATTAACACAATTGATTCTTCTTTGTCAATTGGTGATACTAAACTAAATATTGGATTTTTACATGATGTTTCAGTATCGTTATCCAAATCATCTTGAAAATTATTTAAAATATCTCTGAAAAATTGAATATTTTTTAGTTAATTAATTTATTCAACTACAACTTGTTATAATTATTTAAAAAGAAATATTAAGCATTAATTACAAAGCATCTAGTCTTGAAATTGGCTGATAAATTTCTTCAGTAATTAACCAATTTCGTTTGATCTGAGTGATGGATGCATTGAAGCTGTCATCACCAAATGAATGTTCCAAAGGTGATCCAGTAACATCAAGATTTGTAATTTCTTCTAATATTTCATTTTTAATTGCTATTCTATCTAATCTTTTATTAACACGTTCTTTATCCTTAAATTAATAATTAAAATTTTTAATTTATAATTTTAATTATTTACAGGCATATTTAATGATACTTACAATTTTACAAACAAGTAGTATTTCTGTTTTTTCACCAAGATGAGGAAATAATCTATCTACAAATGATAGTTTTGTTAATTTACTTGATACTCCCTTATTCAAGGTATGATTTGATAATTTATCAATTAATCCAGGCATTTTTGATTGTTGTTATTTCGACTATTATTTATGAATTTATCCAACTTGTTTTGTAAACAAAACAAAAAAATAATAATAATAGTAAAAAAAAAAAAAGTGTGTCATAATAAAAGATGGTTACTTTAAATCACTGTTAGATGTCGCTAGGTGTATATTTAAAAGTGAAAATATTTAAAAAAATATTTAAAAAATATATTTGACAAGGGAAAATTCTTATAAATAATAATTAAATAATAAAAGATTTTATTTTAAGAGAAAAAAAAATGGTAAATTACTCCGGTAATTGTAAAGAAATTCAGAGTATAATTGTATAGAAATATGTAAAAAAATCATCGTAAATATTTTTTATTTGTATGTAAATTCAAATTAATATTTTCTATTTATAAGTTAATTGTTAATCAAGTTATTGCTGCATATTATTTTCAAAGTGATGCGGAATAATGTAGAGTATATCACAGGATATATGATGTAATAAATCTAAAATTACACCAGCGTAATAATTATGCTAATGTATTTTTTATGAATGATATACATATTTTAATTTACATTGTAGATATTAATTCAAACAATTAATTGAAAGTATCTCAGAGATACTTTTGCCAATAGAAAAAAAAGTGATAGATGCTGAAAAAGGAGTTGATATTGGACAGTACAGTTATTTATTCCTGAAGTTCTTAAAAAATTTTTTTTTTAATTCAAATAATTTATCACATTAAAATATTCAAAATACAATACTATTTTTACATTTTTGTAAATTATTAAAATTTTATAAATAAATAAATAAAAATATCATTTAAAAATTTATATACAAAAAGATCTTTAGATCGAGGAAGTGGTTGTTCTCTCCAATCTAAAACTGCTCTCTCTCTTTTTTCTCAACACAGCAGCAGCAAATCAGTATCAGTATCAAAGACGCGAATATGAAGAAAACGAAAAAACATACACAGTTAGTCTTAGTATAACAGTAACTCTCGAGAGTAACAAGTCGTGAGTGGTCCAGTCATATTATTATATTTATATTTATTTATATCAAAAATAGAAAAAAAAAAACAAGTAGTGAATTTGGATTAATTGCTAATCATTTAAAAAAAAAATTTGGTGAGTTTTATAAATTGAATAAATTTTTTATTTCATATAAAAATTAATAATAAAAAAATATAAACATTATAAACAATAATAACAATAAGAAAAATTGGCATTAAATCAAAAAGCATCTGTTTGAGGTTTATAGCTCAGATGCGTAATAGGTCGTCAGTTGGTCGGGGCCAAGATGCCGAATATAGTCTGGTGACTTGGTTGTACTTTAGTCATCTCTCATTTTTGTAACATTTATACACATAGTAAACCCACACAAAGTCAACAAGTAATGTAACTGACAAACCCATATTTACAAGGTCTTGAATTAATATTGTATTTTATATTATTAATAAATAAATGAGTATTTAGTTATGAGAGCATACAACACATTGTTTTGTATAATTTAAAAAAAAAAATTTGATAAAACAATAGATGGCTTTGTATGAAACTTTTTTTATAAAATGTAACTAAATACTATAATGAAAATATAGTAATATATATTTAAAAGCATGCTTTGTTATCTCTGGTAATTTCATATAAATAATTTTATTAAATTTGTAGCTGATGTCATTGCTCCATGATAATATTATTTTTATGATTAACAGACCGAGTCAATTTGAATAAATTATATTTTATATAAACTCATCAATTATTATTCGACTGATAAATGTTATTTTAATTTGTTAAAAAAAAAAATATTTAAAAAATAAATAAAATTCATTTTTTTTTTTTTTTTTCAATTTAATTTAATTAATTTGATTATTATATTTTTAATTTAATTCATAATTTTATGATATTTTTTGTAGTCACTTGAAACAGTTTTATTATTGCGTGGGTTAATTTATTATTATTATTTTTCTCTTTTCATCTTGCCAATGTAAATTTTAAAATACAATTATTTTTTTTTCCATTAGACACACACGTGCGTTATTCTTGTTTTTTTAAAAATTAAAAAAAATTATATATTTAAGTATATGTACTTGTATGTAACAAGTTTTATTTTTTTTCCCTTTCAATTTCAATAATCTACAAAATAACACAATTTTGTTCTGTTAAAAAAAAAAAAAAAACCGGTTTTAAATTATAAATTTAACTAACAAAAAATAAAAAAAAAATAATAATAAACTGTCACAAATTATTATTGCAAATTAAAAATACATTTTCAAGGTTTTATTTGATAAATAAATAAAATAAAAAAAAACAAAAATATTTTTAAATTTAAACTATAAATAATTTAAATATATCAAATGTCAATAAATTTTTATAATAAAATAAAAAATTATTTATTTTGTGTTTATGCAAATTAAGACAAGTAATACGAGATGATCTCGTCATTCATAATTATTATATTATAATATTTATATAATCTCATTTAATTAATTACAATATATGTATATATTTTCAATGAATTTGTATATTTATTATAATTTTTTTGTATATAAATAAATAAATAAGTTGTAGGCGAGGACCATGTAATGCATGAGGGAGGAATAATCAAGATGAAATTAAATATTATTCATGTGTCCTTGATCCACATCAACATCACGACCTTGGACTTTCTCAGACAAATAAAAAAAATATATATTTTAATTCTATTTTCATCGTTTTTCTCATTTTTTTTATATATATCCATATATAAATCCAGTTGATTTAATTAAAAGCGTCATTGATCATTGATACTTATATGGTAATCTTTCATGATCAACGAACTCATAACAAAAATAAAAACAATAAATATTCAGGGTTGTCTGCTGGAGAAATTTTAATCGTATGATGATTATTTTAAAATAAAATATTATTTATTTATTTTTTATTTTTTTATTTAATGTGAATATTAACACCCACATGATATGATGGAAATTTATTTTGGTCAGAGCTTGGTGACTTTTTTTGAAGCCTTGACCTCGATTAATCCATTGCCACTAAAATAATAAATATATATTTATTCATTCATAAAATTTAAAAATATATACTTGTATATATTCATACGTGTTTTTTTTTTTTTTTTCAGATATTTGATTTTATAATTTAAAAATGCCGACTGTTAGGGAGAGCTCACATGAGAGTAAAAAATATATGACTCATAGCAGTGCTATATCTGGACATTCAGCAAACAACCTTGAGAATAACTTAGGTAAAATAATTTTGATTATCATATTAATTATAATAAATAAACAAAGAAATTATTGATAGTTTTTTTTTCTTATTTTTTTATTTAAGTTTTAATGTTTGTGTGTGTGTTTTTTAAATCAAACAGGCTTTGAGATAAAGTTAAAATAAAGTAAAAATGTCAACAAGTGGTTTTAAATTCTGGCTAAAAATAAAATAATTTTTAATTTTTAATTATTATTATTTTTTATTTTGTAGATGCTCTCTTGGAAGATCTCCAAACAAGTGTTTCAAGAAGTGCAACACCAAGTGGAAGACGACCAGTATCACCCCATGTTGATTTTAAAACAGTCACAAATAAATCATATGCTGAAACAAGGTTTATAAAATTAAATTTTTTTATAAATATAATCATTATAAATCTAAATAAATAATATATAATATGTTAATTATTTTAGATCTGGTTCACCAATTCGTACAACAACATCTGAAAAATATGTAAGCACAACACCAGCTGGTAATGGAAGTGGTATATCTGGTCTTGAAGCACTTGATGCTGAATTACGAAATGTAAATAATGAAAAATACCTTTTAAATTAATCATATATTTATTTATAATAATTTTTAATATTGTGTGGTGTATGAATTATGTTACTAAATACGCCAACGTAAAATAATCATGTTAATTTTATGAGTTTATATAAGGCAACTTATATCACACTCATGTTTTTATTTATTCATTTTTTTTTTTTTTTTCATATCTCATACCTTTTTATTTATTTGATATTTTAACAACAATTGTATTATTTAACTTGTTGTTTCTAAATGTTTTTTTAATTGTTATTTTAAGTTATTATTAAATATTATTTTAGATACAACCAGGACAGGCTAAAACAGTTGCATATAAACAAGTGTCTTATCAATTCAACAAAACACAAGATGGACAAAAAATTGGTAAAATATTATTTTTTACTTTTTTTTAAATAAATCCTTTACTGTTTTAAAAATAATTTTTTGTTAAATTCTATATTTGGATTTGTAACAAGAAATACAATTTGACCTAATTTCTTTATATAAATATTATTTTTATAGAGAAAGTCATAAAAATAGTTGATATAGCTTGTTGATTTGCTTATGATTTATTCATTTTTTAGATTCATTTGGATCAACTGACAATTCATTATCAACCACTACTAAATCTATGTAAGTATTTTATTTAATGTCTGATAGCACAAAAAGTTAGTGTTATTATATGTAATTAAAAAAACAAATAAATTTATTTGATGTATCAGTGATGGTGTTCGTGAGACAGCATATGATGAGACATACAGACGACCTAGAAGTCCAGAAAGATCAACAACAACGAAAACAGTTAATAGAGAACTTGTAAGAAACTATTGTATTTTAAATTATTTGAAAAAAAAAAAAAAATAATAACTTTTAATATTAAAACAATGTATTTTGTTTGAAGGTATATGGTGACACATCATCTCGTTTAATACCATCGTCATCATCATCATCATCTGGTGCTAATTCTCGTGATGTCAAAATAATACGTGAAACATCAAATTATGGGCCAGAAACATCAAAAACAATTTCATCATTGTATCAAAATCATGAAAGAATTGATGAACATGGTATTAATGGTATTCCTGAACATTTAGCACCAGGTCCAAATACAAAAGTAACAAAAACAGTAAAAACATATACATATGAATTACCAGGAACACCAGATGTTTATCGTCGTCACAATAATACTGAACAAAGTGTAATTTATAAAATTGATAAAAATCTCGAACGATCGAAAAGTCCAATTAATTATACATCTCAACAACCAGATGTTAAATCAACAATATTACAAAAAGAAGCAAAATATTATCATGAAGATATTCATGATTCATCAACATATGGAAAACCAAAATTATTATCATCATATCCATCAGCATCATCACCAACAAATTATGAAACAATTAAAACAAAAAAAGAAAATTATTATATACGTGATGAAAGATATGAAAATGGTTATATACCAGTTGATAGAGTTGATTATCCACATACTGAAACAACAACAACAACTGTTATTGATAGAGTTGAAGAATTTATACCTGATAAATCATCAACACCAAATGGTGTTCATAGTTATTATACAACAACAGTTGCATCACCACCAACTCGAACAACATCACAAGGTATAAATTCAAGTGTTTATAAATATTCAAAAGAAACACACAGTGATCGTGAAGTATTACTACCAAAACCATTTCCAACTGGTACACAAATGTATCCAGTTAATCGAAATAATAATAATAATAATAACAATAATAATGATCAAAGTTCACCGAAAAGAATTGATGATCTTATGGCTTCTTTTTCTGATTCTGAGGTTTGTTTTTATATTTAATTATTTGGCATATATATAATTTATTTGGTTTGTTCATTATGATTTTTTTTGCAGAGAGAAGTGTTGGTTGATGTAAGAAGAGAGGAAAAAGTGCAACACAATGAAAGACAAAAAGAAAATGGATTTGGTAAAAAAGAAGTAGATTTTGTACCACATACACCAGCACAAGTAAATAGTAAAAATGTATCTGGACCACCAGTTTATTATCCACCTGGATCTGGTGAATTTAAAATGAAAGAAGAAAGATCTATGATTCAAGGAGGTGTAAGTTGAATTATTTATTTATATATTATATATAATTTATTAATGAAAATAATACAAAATGAAAATTATTTGTTGTTTTTTTTTTATTGTTTAAATTATTTATTTTTGATTATAGGGTGAATGGGCCAAGGCACGAGGTGCATATGAATATGAAGCATCAAGTAAAAGTAAAAAAAGTGAAAAAAGTGGTAAAGCTGTTGTTCCAGTTTGTTTACCACTATGTTGTGCTCTTCCTTGCGTTATTATGTAAATTTTTATTTAATTGGGTTTTTTTTTTTTTTTTTTATTTTTCCACTTTTTTTTTTTGACTGACATTGAAATATTCACTATATTACTCCTAGATGTATTAAAAAAAATTATTCTATACGGAAAAAAAAGAAGAAAAAAAATCGAAAGTTTAATTCAATATTAATGATTAATTGGTAGCAAAAAAAAAAACTTTGTATTAATAATATAATAATTGTCTTTTGTGTTTTACATTTTTTAATAATCTAATCTCAAAAAAATATATATATTTTCTGTACCATATATTATGATGTGTTTATATTTGTATCACAGTTATTTAAATAAGAAATATTCTGTAGATATTGATAAGATAAGAGTACTGTACTGAACTTATAATAATTAACATGAATATGTTCCATGTTTTAACTAATTTTTTTTTTTAAACGATAACAAGTTAAAATGGTAGTTAATTTTAAATAAAGAAAATAAACAAATAACAAATAGACATCGATAAAATAATTTTATTAAGTCAAATTTAAAATTAAAACAGTTTATACATGATTTTTCGGAACATTCATTATCAGATTCTAAAAGAAGAAATTTAGAAAAAAAAATATATATAAACAACAATATTTATAATAGTTTTAAAAATGAAAGAAAAAATTAGTTATAAATGTTATTTCGGATGTATATGAAAAAAAAAATATGATGATTTTTTTAAATTTATCCCAATCGTGGTGGTAGAACAAATTATAACGACACACATAGACACACATGCATCACATAACATCACTTTTTCGGTATTTGATTTCGATTTTGACAAACAAAAAATCGAATGAGCTGGATTAGATGCTCGAATATAGACATTAGTTGATGGAGATAAATTCCAAGCTATGTTAGCTTTATATATATTAGTATTATTAAACAGATATAAATTTTTAATCTTAGTATCGGTAAATGCGCCAGCTTCAATGGAACTAATTTTGTTGTGCATCAAATCTAAGTGGCTAGATTGTATACCATTAAAAGTATCTTTTTTAATAGTTGTAAGTTCGTTGTGACTTAAATTATACAAAACAAAATTTTGATTATCAAATAACATAAATGCTTCATCATCGATATCCTCGATTTCATTATTATTTAGTAAAAGTATAGATAAATTTTTAAGGTTATTAAATACATTCATTGCAATAAAAGTTATTTTATTAAATGACAAGTTTAGGTATCGAAGTTTATCTAATAAATTGAATGCACCAGCTTCGATTGTTTGCAACTGTGTTTCTGTTATGGTAAATACTTCAATTTGTTGAACACATATTAATGAATTTTCTTCTAACTTATCAATTGCACCAGTTGTATAACGAATGTCAGTTAGTGAATTTGGTATATATTTTGAATATAAATTTTGACAAATACCAACAGAATGATTACCAACAATTTCGATAGTTTGTAAATTTTTAAGATCTGACAGTACTTGGCTAAGATAATTTATAGTTTCAATAACTTCAATTTCAAGATATTTGAGAGATTCTAGATATACGAATAAGTTTTTTTTAAGTCTGATAGCTCCAACATTTAATACCAAGTTTTCTAAATTTATTAAACCTTTAAATGATTCAGGATAAATCTTAAACTCGAGTTCTCCTGTATAATGAATTGTTAATGTTTTAAAATGGGATCTGATATTTGAATATGTAAATGCATTCTTGTTAATTGATGATGTGTCAAATAATTCAAGTTTATCACTTGGTAATAATAAATCTGGTCGATACAATACACCTACAAATTTATCTTCAATTAAATTAACAGATGATAGAGAATATAATTTTTTACAAATCTTAAAATATAATTGAAAAAAACAATTTGATTGAATTTGGGATTCATCAACACTCCAAAACTTAATATTTTCTTTGAGGTCACGATTATTATCTAAATATAATCCTTCTAAATCTAAATATTTAAATGCACCAATTTCAATTGTTGTTAGTTTATTATTAGAGAGATCCAGTTGTTTAATCGTAACATTGAAGAATAAATCTTTGCTTATATATGTCAGCTCGTTATAACCCAAATCTAATTCTGATAAAGTATTTCTTTTGAATGCTCCATTAGCGATGTTGTTTATTTTATTATTATTTAGTATTAATGAACTAAGACTTGTTAGGTTCTCAAAAGTATCCTGTCCAACATGCGTTAATTTATTTGATGACAATATTAAACTTGTCAGTTTATCTAATCCATTAAATGCTCCAGGTTTTATATTTTTAAGACTGCTGTTTGTTATAGAAAGATAGTTGAGTTTTTTCAAACAAATAAAATCATCTTTTTCTAAACTTGTAAACAATCCAAGTGTATAATAAAGACTTATGACTTTTGTATTATTATATGGGAATATAACTTCATCACAAATAGCCATTCTTTCAGCTTTAGAAATTAATATGTTTTCTAAATTTGAATGCCATATTAATTCGCACATATAAAAATTATTATTTCCAGCATCACTAGCCGGGACTTCAAGTGTTTTTAATGATCTTACATTGTTTAAAAAAAGTGTATTAAACTTTATTGGTACCGTTTTGAGTACCAACAATTCAAGATTTATTAATCCTTCAAATGATTTTTCACTAATTTTGAACTCTTTTGCTGTAGAAGTAATTATTAAAGTTGTTATTGATAAATTAACAAATGTATAGTCTTTAATTATGGATATTTTGTTATCCTGAATTTCGAGTATTTTTGGTTGATATACATAAGGAGCAATCGGCATAACTGATGTCAGTAATGTTGAATTTGATTTACAAATTTTAAAATAACTATAACTACTTAAGTAACAGTGGGTGTTAGCCGACAATAAATGAGTTTTTACTTCTGGACTCAATATAAAGTCATGTTGCTTTGAATAAAAAAATACAATAGTTTCATTATTAAGACCCCATAACGAGAAATTGTCAATATTGGTAATACTATTGCCAAATAAAAAAATTGTATTAATTTGAGAATTATAAAACGGATTATATTGTACAACTTGAATATTATTTTGAGATAAGTCAATTGAATCGCATCTCAACTCTTCGAACATTTTCCATTCAATATGCTCTAGTTGGTTGTAACTAATGTTAAGTAATGACAATTTATTATAGTTGATTAGGTTGAACGCCCGACTATGAATAGTTTTTATTGAATTATCGCTAAGATCAATGGTTTTTAGTGTTTGCACATTGTTGAATACATGTGAAGGAATATTAGTCAATTGTTTATTTGATACTAATGATACTGTGATTAATTCATCAAGACCTTTAAATATTTCTGGTTCTAGTGTGATAAGATTACTATTTGTGATTATCAATTCTTTAAGATATTTTAAACATTTAAAACAGCCATTAGATAATACTTGCAAATGACCACCTGTATATTGAAGTTTTGATAATTGCAATGGATTATTGTTTATTTGATAATTACAAATATCTACACTATGATGATTTAAAAGTTCTAAATTTATCAAATTTTTTTGATTTCTCAATAACGCTACAAGATTTGCTTTAGTAGAAATACTTATTTGTAGCTTGAGTGATTTTAATTTGGGAACTTTGTTGAATGTATCACTACTTATTGAAACAACAGCTGAATTAATTTCTATATTTTCAAGATTTGTTAAATTTGCAAAAGCATACGGTTCAATTGAGATGTGTTTAACAGGTGAATCGATTTTCAAAGTTATCAATGATGAAAATTCATCACTAAAAGCATAATTTTTAATGATATTATTGCTGATATTACTTGTCACTCGAATTTCTTTAATGTCCCACGGAGATTTTACATTTGTTGGCATATGATATGTCCATCCATCGGCTTTACATATTCGTTCATTTCCTTCAAGTATATGACAATGAAGAAGATCTTCATTTACTGCTTTACAATGAATACTTGGCAAGTACAATATCATAAATATTGTTAATATCAACAACATTTCTTTATACTTTATTATTTAAAATTCACAATTATTATGTATTTATTAATATATGTTGCGAGTAATGTGACCAAGATATAAAACTAAAATGTATGTTTTAAGCACAAGTTATGAGTTCATTCAAATTACAAGTACTAATCAAAAAAATAAAAACCAAGGTATTTATAACGTCATTTTGTAATAAATTAAAAAATAGATTCAATATTTTGTATATTAATTTTTTTGTTTTTCAATGATGAAGCTCAAATTTCATCCCGGAGAGATAATGTAAAAGATTAATAATATAGATACTGTTGAAAAAAAAATATATTTACTTCACAATGCATAAAAATATTTGTTTTGAAATTTAAAAACATAAAATTGTTATTTAAAAAATATATTTGTGGAATTATCTCAGATAGCAAATATTCCATGTGCCAAAATCGAGTTTTATATTTTCGCAATATATGATACTAATATTTGCTGATAATAAATTTAAGTTTATACGTCAAAACATAAAAACAAAAATGCTCGTGTCTTGATATTTCTTTCAGGGGATTAAAAAGTAATTATGTCTTTTCAATAATAAAAAAAAAAAATAATGTTTTCTACTTTTTAATTTCTAAAAATAGAATACTTATTTTTTTTTTACATTATAAATTAAAAATTAAATTTTTTTTCAGTGTATTTATTCATTAATTTTTTTTCTATAAAAATTCAATTATTAAATAAAATTAATTCCGAAAATGTTGTTGAAACTGAATGATTTATAATTAAATTTTTTTTCCCAAATGAATTATTTTTTTATCATTAAAAAAAACATATTTATACTATGAATGGTACTTCCTTTTTTTTGTTTATTATATAATAACAAAATCCTATATTTGAATTAATTAATTCCAAAACTATAAGCACATATCTACATAATAAAAATTGTGTGAAAATTAAATTGTTTACTTGAATAAATTAACATTTTTATAAAGTCAATAAGTTTTGTATTTCACAATGATTATGCAATATATACATACACCTTCAATATACATAAAAATTTTATCAACCCTTTTGTGTTTTATAATACAGTTTCCGGTTTCATGTATGGTGGTACCATTGATCGTCAAATATTTGATAGTAAATTTACCACTCTCCCATGACATTTTAAATCAAGCTCATTTAATTTTATTAAAATATTATAATTGTTGCAATTTATTTTGTTGCGTTTTTGTTTTTTTTTTTTTTTTTTTTTTTTTTTTTACGGCGTAATTATCTCTCACGATACTATTATCAAAAAAAAAAAGGCTTATCATTAAAACAAATGATAAATTTATTTTATTATTTATCAAATGGACCGACCACTTTTTGGAAAATAAGAAAGTCATTCCCACACTAATTATATATATATCGAAGTTTATCCAGTAAATTGAATGCACCAGATTCAATTGTTTGCAACTGTGTATTAGTTATTGTAAATACTTGAATTTGTTGAACACAATTTAATGAATTTTCTTCTAATTTATCAATTGCACCAGTTACATAACGAATGTCAATCAGGGAATTTGGAATATTTTTTGAATATAAATTTTGACAAATACCAACAGAATGATTACCAACAATTTGAATAGTTTTTAGATTTTTTAGATCTGTCAATACTTGACTAAGATAATAATTACTTTCAATAACTTCAATTTCAAGATATTTGAGAGATTCCAGATATAGAAATAAGCTTTTTTTGAGTATAATAGCTCCAACATTTAATATCAAATTATCTAGGTAAGTCAAGCCTATAAATGATTCAGGAAAAATTGTAAATTTGTTATTTCCAGTATAATGAATCGATAATGTTTTAAAAAAATATGCATCAGGGCTCGGATGTTCAAATGCGTTTTTATAAATCGATGAAATATCAAATAATTCATGAATTTGTAAGTCTCAAATTTTCTAATGTAGAATCTGGCAGAAACCCTGAAAGAATATAATTGCCTATACTTATGGAAACAGATGATAGAGACTTTAATTTTTTACAAACTTTATAAAATTCGTCATCGTAACAATTTGATTGAATTTGAGATTCATCAAGTTTCCAAATCGTCATGTTTCCTTCAAGTTTATTATTATTATAAATATATAATGTATTAAAATCCAAATTTTTTAATGCCCCTGATTCTATTGTTATCAATTTATTATTTGATAAATCTAATTTTTTTATTTTACAATTGATGAACAAATCTTGATTTATAAAAGTTAGTTTGTTATAACTCAAATCTAACAGTGATAATCTACAATTTTCA
Organism: Lysiphlebus fabarum; assembly: GCA_011426435.1. NCBI lineage: Eukaryota > Metazoa > Arthropoda > Insecta > Hymenoptera > Braconidae > Lysiphlebus > Lysiphlebus fabarum. The sequence goes on from WSYQ01000450.1 coordinate 60,295, forward strand.
AATGCTCTATCATTGATACTTTTTATGTTATTATTACTAAGTACGAGTAAATTTAGACTTGTCAAGTTTTCAAAAATATTTCGATCAACATGACTCAATTTGTTTGATGATAATATCAAGAAAATGAGATCATTTAATCCGTTGAATGATCCAGATTTTATATTTTCAAGACTGCTGTTCGTTATAGTAAGATAATTGAGTTTTTTCAAACAAACAAAATCATTTTTTTCTAAAATTGTAAACAATCCATGTGTATAATAAAGTCTTGAGATTTGTGTATTATGTTTTTGGCATATATCTATATCACAAATAACTATTCTTTCAGCTTTAGAAATTAATACGCTTTCCAAATTTGAGTGCCACATTAATTCGCACATATAAACATTACTACGAACAGCATCAGTAGCCGAAACTTCTAGTGTTATCAATGATCTTACATTATTTAAAAAAAATGTGTCAAACTTTATGGGTACAGTCTTAAGTATTAAGATTTGAAGTTCTGTTAATCCTTCAAACGATTTTTCACTAATTGCAAATTTTTTTGCTGTAGAGGTAATTACTAATAATTTTATTTTAACATTAACGAATGTCCGGTCTTTGATTGTGGATATTTCATTATCCTCAATTTTGAGTGAATTTGGTTGCCATTTATGAGGAACGACTGACTTGATTGAAGACCATGATGTGGAATCTGAAGTTTTACAAATTTTAAAATACTTAAATTTACTCATGCAACAGTTTTCACTAGATAATGAACTTTTACTGTCTTTTGGATGTGATATAATGCTATCGTGTTGTGAATAAAAAGTTACAATAGTTTCATTATCGAGACCCCATAAAGAGTGATTTCCAATTTCCGAAATACTATTGTTAAAAAAGAAAATTGTATCAATTTGAGAATTATAAAATGCATTATTGTGCATGACTTGAATATTATTTCCTGAAAAATCGATTAAATTGCATTTTATATTTTCAAACGTTTTCCATCCAATATGTTCTAATTGGTTGTAACTAATGTTAAGTAATAATAATTTATTATTTTTGATGAGGTTAAACGCCCGACTATGAATAGTTTTTATCGAATTATCGCTGAGATCAATAATTTTTAGTGTTTGCGTATTGAATACATATCGAGGAATATGAGTCAATCGTTTATTTGATACTATTGATATTGAGTATAAACTGATCAAACTATCAAATACTCCCGATTTCAGTGTGGTAAGATTGGTTTTTGTGATTATAAATTCTTTAAGATGTTTTAAACATTTGAAACATTCCTGTGATAATGTATCTAGATGACCACCAAAATATTGAAGTTGTGATAATTGAAATGAATTATTGTTACTTATATAATTACAAATATCTGCATTATAATGATTTAAAAGTTTCAAACTTATTAAACTATGATGATTTTCTAATATTGCAGTAAGATTCGCTGTGGTAGAATTTTTTATTTGTAGCTTGAGTGAATGTAATTTATGTATTCCTTTAAAAGTATCAGCATCAAGTGAAACAATAGCTGAATTAATTTCTATATTTTCAAGATTTTTTAAATTTGCAAAAGCGTATGGTTCAATTGAGATATTTTTAACAGGTGAATCAATTTTTAAAGTTATTAACCAAGATAATTCATCACTAAAAGTATAATTTTTAATGACATTATTGCTGATATTACTTGTTACTCTAATTTCTTCAATTTCACCTAGATGATGCAAATTCTTTGGTGGATAATATGTCCATCCATTGGCTTCACATACTCGCTGATTTCCATCAACTATATGACAATTAAGAAGATCTTTATTTACTGTTTTGCAATCAATATTCGACAAATACATTATCATAAATATAATTAATATCAATAATATTTTTTTATGCTTCATTTTCAAAATTTTCAATTATTCAATACTTTTGTATTTTATTTATTTCAATAATCACAATAATTGCAATATCGTAAACAAAATATAAAAAACTGAGATGTATATATATGTGTTAAGCACAAGTTGTGTGTTCGTTAGGTTTACAAGTACTAAATAACAAAAATAAAACAGAGGTATTTATAACATCATTTGATATGAACAGCAAATTAGTTCGTTGTTTATTTTTCACTGATAAAGCTTGAAATTTATAGCTGAAATAATGTAATAGAATAATAATATAAATATACTGTTGAAGGACAACTATATGTAAACATATTCGTTTCAAAACTTCAAAACATAAAATCGTCATCTAAAAAATACATGTGTAATCAATAATCATCCACAATAAGAACTATTTCACGTGTCAAAATAAAGTTTTATATTTTTGTAATACAATATTAATATTTGCTGATAACAATCTCATATTTGTACGTAAAAACATAATAAAAAAAAAAAAACGCTCGTGCCTTGATAATAATTTCAGGACTTAAAAAAATAACCAATGTAAAATCATGATTGTTATTTGTATAATATGTATGTTAATAATGATAAAATATGATACTAATAATGTTCGAAATTTGAATCAAACAGATATAATTTTTTGATTTTTCAAGATAAAACAGATAATTAAAAAATGAAAAAGAAATTAGTTTTACTAAATTGAATACTGAATGAAAAATGTGGATATTTTATAAATAAAAAATAAAACCAAAAAAAAAGCATGAATTATTCTTATCAAAATTATTTTTAAAAAATCTGTAAAAAGTTTAATATTAATACTATTTTTAAATCACTACCATACTGAATTATATACTGAATTGATGTTTTGATAAAATTGCAACAGGTTACCTTTTATTCAATGATTAATAATTGATTACAAATATTTACACAATGATGTTTTGAAACAATAAAAGATATATTAAATCTCAACGACAAAATTATTCTTGAAAATGATAGTGAATTTATTTTATGATTTTGCTTAATGTCACAATAATTTTAATGTGATATTGATATAAATTATCATAGTGCAACTTTATATGTATTATATACTAACAAGATAAAAGTACTATTTTACAAAGATAAAAAATTAAAATGCGGTAAGTAGTTTGAGATCAAATAAATAAACAAACAATTAATAGATATCGTTAAAATAATTTTATTGAGACAAATTCGGAATTAAAACAGTTTGACAAAATTATTAGGATATTTATTATCAGATTCGATGAAAAATAATTTGAGAAAAATATAAAGAAAAATAATTATAAAACTTTTTAAAATGATTTAATTAATTAATTTACAAACTTTTTTCTCAGATATATATTGAAACGTATGATGGTTTATTTTATTTTATCCAAATAAATTTTCATGAATAAGTTTTATGTACCCAACCTCTTGGTGGTAAATAATGTACAGGAACACACATTGATACACAAGCTTCACATAACATTACATTAGTTTTTGGTAGTGATTTTGACAAACAAAAAAGCGTGGGAGCTGGCTTTGGTGCTCCAATGTAGACATTGGTTGATGAAGATAAATTCCAAGATTTGTTTACTTGATATAAAATAGTATTATTAAAAAGATGTAAATTTTTAATTTTAGCGTCGGAAAATGCACCAGCTTCAATGGAAAAAATTTGGTTGTGCATCAAATCTAAATGACTGGATTGTATACCATCGAAAGTATCTTTTTTAATTGTCGTAAGTTCGTTTCGACTTAAATTATACAAAACAAAATTTTGATTATCAAATAACATGAATGCTTCATCATCGATATCCTCAATTTCATTATTATTTAATAAAAGTACAGATAGATTTTTAAGATTATTGAATACGTTCATTGCTATCAAAGATATTTTATTGAATGACAAGTTAATATATCGAAGTTTATCTAGTAAATTAAATGCACCAGCTTCAATTGTTTGCAACTGTGTATTAGTTATAGTAAATACTTCAATTTGTTGAACACAAGTTAAAAAATTTTCTTCTAATTTATCGATTGCACCAGTTACATAACGAATGTCAATTAGGGAGCTTGAAATATTTTTTGAATATAAATTTTGACAAATACCAACAGAATGATTACCAACAATTTCAATGGTTTTTAAATTTTCAAGATCTGTCAATACTTGGCTGAGATAACAATTAGTTTCATCAACTTCAATTTCAAGGTATTTCAGAGATTTAAGATGTACAAATAAATTTTGTTTGAGTATAATAGCTCCAACATTTAATATCAAATTTTCTAAATAAGTCAAACCTATAAATGATTCAGGAAAAATTGTAAATTTGTCATTTTCAGTATAATGAATTGATAATGTTTTAAAAAAATATGCTTCAGGGTTTGGATGCTCAAACGCATTTTTTTGAATCGATGAAATTTCAAATAATTCAAGCCTAGTATTATCTAATATAGAAACTGGTAGAAATTTTGAAAGTATAAATTTACTTGTACTCAGAGTAACAGATGATAAAGAATCAAGTTTTGTACAAATTTTGAAATAATCTTGATCTAAACAATTTGACTGAATTTGAGATTCATCTAGTTTCCAAATTGTAATATCTTCTTTAAGCTTATCGTTATTATGAATATATAATGTATGGAAATTTAAATTTTTAAATGCACCTGATTCAATTTTTATTAATTTATTGTGAGACAGATCTAATTGTTCTATTTTAACATTGATAAACAAATCTTGGCTTATAAATATCAATTTGTTATAACTCAAATCTAACAGTGATAATCGAAGATTTCCAAATGCTCCATCAGTAATACGATTTATTTGATTATTACTTATTACAAGTGAATTTAAACTTGTCAAGTTTTCAAAGATGTTTCGTTCAATTTGTGTCAATTTGTTTGATGACATTATCAAGATAGTGAGTTTATCTAGACCATTAAATGCTTGGGATTTTATATTTTCAAGGCTGCTGTTTGTTATAGTAAGATAATTGAGTCTTTTCAAACAAATAAAATCATCTTTTTTTAAACTTGTGAATGATCCAAGTGTATAATGAAGACTTATTACTTTTGTATTATTATATGGGAATATAACTTCATCACAAATAGCCATTCTTTCAGCTTTAGAAATTAATACGTTTTCTAAATTTGAATGCCATATTAATTCGCACATATAAACATTATTACTCTCAGCATCAGTAACCGAAATTCCTAGTGTTTTTAATGATTTTATATTGTTTAAAAAAAATGTATTAAAATCAATTGGTACAGTTTTAAGTACCAACAATTCAAGATTTGTTAATCCTTCAAATGATTTTTTACTAATTTTAAACTTATTTGCTGTAGAGGTAATTATTAATGATTTTATATTTATATTAATAAATGTATCGTCTTTGATTGTAGATATTGAATTATCCTCAATTTCAAGTAAGCTTGGTTGCCATTGATGAGGAACAACTGACTTGATTGAAGACCATGATGTGGGATCTGATGTTTTACAAATTTTGAAATAATTAAATTTACTCATGTAACATGATTTATTTTTACTGTCTTTTGGATGTGATATAATGCTATCGTGTTGTGAATAAAAAGTTACAACAGTTTTATTATCAAGGCCCCATACAGAGTAATTTCTAATATTTAAAATACTATTGTCAAATAAATAAATTATATCAATTTGAGAATTATGAAATGCATTATCTTTAATAAATTGAATATTATTTCCCGATAAATCAAGTAAATCACATTTTATATTTTCAAACGTTTTCCATCCAATATACTGAATTTTGTTGTAACTAATATTAAGTAATAATAATTTATTATTGTTGATGAGATTAAAAGCTTGACTATGAATAGTTTTTATTGAATTATCGCTAAGATCAATGACTTCTAGTGTTTGACAATTAAATGCATGTGAAGGAATATTAGTCAATCGTTTATTTGATACAATTGATATTATGAGTAAACTTATAAAACCTTCAAATGATCCTGATTTCAGTGTAGTAAGATTAGTTTTTGTGATTACCAAATGGTGAAGATTTTTCAAACATTTAAAGCATCCTTTTGATAATGTTTCTAAATTACCACCAGTATATTGAAGTTTTGATAATGGTAATGAATTATTGTCTTTCTGAAAATTACAAATATCTGCACTATAATGATTCAAAAGTTCTAAACTCCCGAAAGTATGATGATTTTTCAATACGGCTGTAAGATTTGCTGTGGTAGAATTTTTTATTTGTAGCTTGAGTGAATATAATTTATGAATATTGTTAAAACTATCAATGTCAAGTGAAACAATAGTTGAATTAATTTCTATATGTTCAAGATTTTTCAAATTTGCAAAAGCATACGGTTCAATTGAGATGTGTTTAACAGGTGAATCAATTTTTAAAGTTATCAACGAAGATAATTCATCACTAAAAGTATAATTTTTAATGATATTATTGCTGATATTACTTGTTACTCGAATTTCTTCAATGTCGCTCAAAGGTTTTACATTTGTTACCGGATAATATGTCCATCCATTGACTTTACATATTCGCTCATTTCCTTCAAGTATATGACAATGAAGAACATCTTCATTCGCTGTTTTACAATCAATACTTGGCAAGTGCAATATCGAAAATATTATTAATATCCACAATATTTTTTTATACTTCATTTTTCAAAATTCTCAATTTTTCAATACTTTTAAGTTATATTGCAATAACGTAACTAAGATATAAAACAAGTACTGACTTGTATCATATGTTATAAACACAAATTGAGTGTTTGTTCGATTTTCAAGTACTAATAAAAAAAAAATTAAAACTGAGGTATTTATAACGTCATTTTTTAATAAAAATTAAATAGATTTAATATTTTTTAATAATAAAGCTTAAATTTTATAGCCAAGATAATGTCACAAATTGTTTATGGACAATTATACTTTTTTTAAAATAAGCGAAAAAATTCGTTTTCAAATTACAAAACATAAAATTGTTATTTGAAGAATTTAGTCGTAAAATCATATAAAATAAGAAATATTCCACTTGTAAGTTGTGCAGTTTTATATTTGGGGAATATACTAATATTTATTTATGATAAAATCAAATTTATACGTTTAAAATATGGAAAAAAAAAACGTTCGTCTTTTCAAAATATTAAAATATAACCAAGGTATAAGGTATTGGTTTGTATAATGATAAAAATTAAATACCAATAATAAAAAAATCCGAGAGGATATTCATATATGTAGCAATGGTTTTTTGCACAAAGTATGTTGAAGGCTTAAATTTTATAGCTGCAGCTCAGCTTTTTATATCTCAGAGATAAAAAAAAAATAATAAAAAAATAATTAAATTTTAAAGCGAGAATTATTTTTTAGAAATTTTGTGGATTTATTTGTATATCACAATTATTTAAATAATATGATGGTGATATATTATTATTCAGCAAAATATTATTCAAAATAACAAGATAAGATAGTACTTTAATGATTTTATAATCGTTAAGATTATCATGTTTTACCTTTCAATTTATCTTCTATTTTAAAATGATAAAAAATTAAATTGGTATAAGTATATTTTTTATCTAAAATAAATGAACGAATAACAATAATTATTGATATAATGATTTTGATCAAGCAAATTTAAAAAGAAGTAATTGAAAAAGAGAAAATAAACCACAATATTTACAAGAGTTTTTAAATTAAAAAAAATATCGGGTTGTATCAGGGTTACAGAACTTGGTAAAAGGTATTTGATGCTGCTTATACTTTTTCTCTAGGATCAATATCTTTCGGATAACTCATTAAGAGTCATTCAAAAAAAATCGGAAAAATATCGAGTTATATCAGGGTTATAGAACTTGGTAAGAGGTATTCGATGCTGCTTATACTTTTTCTCTATCATCAATATCTTCAGAATAAGTCATTATGAGTCATTCAAAAAAAATCGGAAAAATATCGAGTTATATCAGGGTTATAGAACTTGGTAAGAGGTATTCGATGCTGCTTATACTTTTTCTCTATCATCAATATCTTCAGAATAAGTCATTATGAGTCATTCAAAAAAAATCGGAAAAATATCGAGTTATATCAGGGTTATAGAACTTGGTAAGAGGTATTCGATGCTGCTTATACTTTTTCTCTATCATCAATATTTTTTGAATAAGTCATTATGAGTCATTCAAAAAATATCGGAAAAATATCGAGTTATATCAGGGTTATAGAACTTGGTAAGAGGTATTCGATGCTGCTTATACTTTTTCTCTATCATCAATATTTTTTGAATAAGTCATTATGAGTCATTCAAAAAAAATCGGAAAAATATCGAGTTATATCAGGGTTATAGAACTTGGTAAGAGGTATTCGATGCTGCTTATACTTTTTCTCTATCATCAATATCTTCAGAATAAGTCATTATGAGTCATTCAAAAAAAATCGGAAAAATATCGAGTTATATCAGGGTTATAGAACTTGGTAAGAGGTATTCGATGCTGCTTATACTTTTTCTCTATCATCAATATTTTTTGAATAAGTCATTATGAGTCATTCAAAAAAAATCGGAAAAATATCGAGTTATATCAGGGTTATAGAACTTGGTAAGAGGTATTCGATGCTGCTTATACTTTTTCTCTATCATCAATATTTTTTGAATAAGTCATTATGAGTCATTCAAAAAAAATCGGAAAAATATCGAGTTATATCAGGGTTATAGAACTTGGTAAGAGGTATTCAATACCGCTTATACTTTTTCTCTATCATCAATATCTTCAGAATAAGTCATTATGAGTCATTCAAAAAAAATCGGAAAAATATCGAGTTATATCAGGGTTATAGAACTTGGTAAGAGGTATTCAATACCGCTTATACTTTTTCTCTATCATCAATATCTTCAGAATAAGTCATTATGAGTCATTCAAAAAAAATCGGAAAAATATCGAGTTATATCAGGGTTATAGAACTTGGTAAGAGGTATTCGATGCTGCTTATACTTTTTCTCTATCATCAATATTTTTTGAATAAGTCATTATGAGTCATTCAAAAAAAATCGGAAAAATATCGAGTTATATCAGGGTTATAGAACTTGGTAAGAGGTATTCAATACCGCTTATACTTTTTCTCTATCATCAATATCTTCAGAATAAGTCATTATGAGTCATTCAAAAAAAATCGGAAAAATATCGAGTTATATCAGGGTTATAGAACTTGGTAAGAGGTATTCAATACCGCTTATACTTTTTCTCTATCATCAATATCTTCAGAATAAGTCATTATGAGTCATTCAAAAAAAATCGGAAAAATATCGAGTTATATCAGGGTTATAGAACTTGGTAAGAGGTATTCGATGCTGCTTATACTTTTTCTCTATCATCAATATCTTCAGAATAAGTCATTATGAGTCATTCAAAAAAAATCGGAAAAATATCGAGTTATATCAGGGTTATAGAACTTGGTAAGAGGTATTCGATGCTGCTTATACTTTTTCTCTATCATCAATATCTTCAGAATAAGTCATTATGAGTCATTCAAAAAAAATCGGAAAAATATCGAGTTATATCAGGGTTATAGAACTTGGTAAGAGGTATTCAATACCGCTTATACTTTTTCTCTATCATCAATATCTTCAGAATAAGTCATTATGAGTCATTCAAAAAAAATCGGAAAAATATCGAGTTATATCAGGGTTATAGAACTTGGTAAGAGGTATTCGATGCTGCTTATACTTTTTCTCTATCATCAATATTTTTTGAATAAGTCATTATGAGTCATTCAAAAAAAATCGGAAAAATATCGAGTTATATCAGGGTTATAGAACTTGGTAAGAGGTATTCGATGCTGCTTATACTTTTTCTCTATCATCAATATTTTTTGAATAAGTCATTATGAGTCATTCAAAAAAAATCGGAAAAATATCGAGTTATATCAGGGTTATGGAACTTAGTAAGAGGTATTCAATACCGCTTATACTTTTTCTCTATCATCAATATCTTCAGAATAAGTCATTATGAGTCATTCAAAAAAAATCGGAAAAATATCGAGTTATATCAGGGTTATAGAACTCGGTAAGAGGTATTCGATGCTGCTTATACTTTTTCTCTATCATCAATATTTTTTGAATAAGTCATTATGAGTCATTCAAAAAATATCGGAAAAATATCGAGTTATATCAGGGTTATAGAACTTGGTAAGAGGTATTCAATACCGCTTATACTTTTTCTCTATCATCAATATCTTCAGAATAAGTCATTATGAGTCATTCAAAAAAAATCGGAAAAATATCGAGTTATATCAGGGTTATAGAACTTGGTAAGAGGTATTCAATACCGCTTATACTTTTTCTCTATCATCAATATCTTCAGAATAAGTCATTATGAGTCATTCAAAAAAAATCGGAAAAATATCGAGTTATATCAGGGTTATAGAACTTGGTAAGAGGTATTCGATGCTGCTTATACTTTTTCTCTATCATCAATATTTTTTGAATAAGTCATTATGAGTCATTCAAAAAAAATCGGAAAAATATCGAGTTATATCAGGGTTATAGAACTTGGTAAGAGGTATTCAATACCGCTTATACTTTTTCTCTATCATCAATATCTTCAGAATAAGTCATTATGAGTCATTCAAAAAAAATCGGAAAAATATCGAGTTATATCAGGGTTATAGAACTTGGTAAGAGGTATTCGATGCTGCTTATACTTTTTCTCTATCATCAATATTTTTTGAATAAGTCATTATGAGTCATTCAAAAAAAATCGGAAAAATATCGAGTTATATCAGGGTTATGGAACTTAGTAAGAGGTATTCAATACCGCTTATACTTTTTCTCTATCATCAATATCTTCAGAATAAGTCATTATGAGTCATTCAAAAAAAATCGGAAAAATATCGAGTTATATCAGGGTTATAGAACTCGGTAAGAGGTATTCGATGCTGCTTATACTTTTTCTCTATCATCAATATTTTTTGAATAAGTCATTATGAGTCATTCAAAAAATATCGGAAAAATATCGAGTTATATCAGGGTTATAGAACTTGGTAAGAGGTATTCGATGCTGCTTATACTTTTTCTCTATCATCAATATTTTCCGAATAAGTCATTATGGGTCATTCAAAAAAAATTGGAAAAATATCGGGTTGTATTAGGGTTATAGAACTCGGTAAGAGGTATTTTATGCCGCTTATATTTTTTTTCTAGGATCGATTTTTTTTGATGTACCGATATTATTATTTTTTTAAATTCATTGAAAAAATTCACAATTTTGAATTTTTATCAGACGAATATAATGACCGAAAAAGTATATGAATTCTTTTGTACTTTGAAAAAATTTTAAATTTTTAATAGGGAAATGTAATAACTGAAGAGGTTTTCTAACTTTTCTTTATCAAAAACTTCTTGATTTTTATTAAGCAAATATAGTAATCGAAGAGGTATTCGACTAAAGAAATTTATCGAAAAACTATTAGAAAAATTAGAGTATTGAAATTTTATTATCGATTAACTTAAATTATTCATCGATCGGTATACCTTTTCATAATTTCAACAGTTTTCAATTAATATCTTATTTTTTATTTTCAATTATTATAATATTTTTTTTCTGTTCAAATTTAGTTTTCGACAAAAATTTCAGTCTTATCGACGTCGATTTTTAATAATGATAATACAAATTATTACCTTTTTTATGTTATTCAGAGGAGAAGGCGCGTAATCGCCCTCTTTTTATATATTTAATTTCTGTAACGATAAGAGTACTGACGTTATCATGTTTGATTCGTTAATCTTAACATGTTTTATTGTTTCCATTTGTTCTTTATTCTTTGATTACAGTAAATTAAAATGATAAGTATTTTTAAATAACAAAAATGAACAAATATACATGGGTTCAGATTCAATATCAAAATTACATAGGCATATTTTAAAAATTAATGAGAACTTGGAAAAAATTTATGTTACTATTGTTAGACAGAATAATTTAAAAAAATTAAAAACGACAAAATTTGCTATATAGACAGAAATTTTTATTGACAATGACACAAGGATCAATACTTTGCATACATATCATAACGATCATAATATTATAATATTAATAATTACTACATATTCAATAATAATAATTATTATTAAAATTAATAAACACACATGTAAATGTATTTTTTTAAAGGACCTTAAATATTATTATTGTCCATAAAATTACGTTTGTATATAAGTTACATATGGTTATTTATTTAATCATTTATTTATTAATATTATGTTTATTACAATTTTTCATTTATCTCTCTTTCATATATTTAAAATTTTTTTAAAATTTTTTCTTTAATTATGAATTACATTATATATAATATCTATATAATTTATATATTTTATTATAATAAGTGTTATTTTATTAACACCAACAATAAAAATTACGGGTTCGCGGTAAACTATATTATTTTATACTGAAATTGATCAATCATTTTTTATTTATTTATTTTTTGATGTATAATACTCGTTATTTTAACAATTTAAATTCTATTAATTGATAGAAAATGAAATAATAAAAAAAAAAAAAACAAATACTAATAAAAAAGAAAGACAACAAAAATATAAAAAGTTCTTATATTTTCTAAAATAATCATCTAGCAACTTGCAAGTGTTTGTGTATTTTGTTGGTCAATTTTATCTTTAATGGATTTTTTTTTTTCACCTGATACTTCAAACTACTTACTAATGATGCTTTAGATTGAGATATGTTTTAAAAACAAAGAGATAATTTATTCTCTTTGTTTCAAAAAACTCAAAAAGTTGTTTTTTTTTTTTTTTTAATTTGATTATAAATAAAATATGATTAAGTATAAATATTGTAAACACTAGTAAATAAAAAATATTATAAAAAAAAGATAAAAAAGAAATTATTCATTGAAATGATAGTGGTCCTAGCAACACTTTGTTTTTTTTTGTTTTAAATTTAAGGCACTGAGTTTTTTTTTTACTCTGATTAAAGTAAAAGATTTTTAAAATAATTTTATTTTAACAATATTTATTTATTTTTTTTCATCTGTTTAGTGACAGAATTAATCAACTTTTTAATTACATAACTCTAATAAATGCTTTCGGTACTGTCTAAAAATCTAAATTTTTTTATTGATATTATTTGATAAACATACATAACATGCATTTTTTTTTTGACAAATAATTTTATTTAGCATGATATGTAAATTCAGTTTTCTATGAAAAGATACAACATACATTTATTAATTTATTAATCATTAATGAATTGTAATTTAATACGATAATATTTATTTCTCAGTGTTTATTTTTCATGTAGAAAAAAAATATATATAAAACAAAAAAATCATCTACATTAATAGTACGTTTAAGTTTGTTGTTTGATTATTTAACTGTTTAAAAAAACTTGTAAATAAATAGCAATTGGAATGGAGTATAAATAATATCAAATAATTAAAAAAAAAACTGATGACAATTACCGCGAACCAAAGTAGCATTTTTAAAAGCGTATTAAATTTCCATCAAAATAAAAAAAAAAAATTATCAATATAATATGTCTACTATATTTGTTTTGTCGTTGTTATATGTATATAGAAAAAAAAAAAATTAAATTAAAATAAAAAAAAGCCAGGATATGTTGTTATGGCTTCTTATCGTTATCGACTAGTTGATGAGCTCAGATTTATGCAAAATAAAAAAAATTGATAAGTTTATTAAAGTTCTGTTTTTATGTTTTAATATTTCAAATAATGTATTGTTTTTTTTTTTTTTTATTTTGTCATTTAAGCTTAAAAAGTATCTACATGCATAACCGTTCTAAGGCTTTGGCAGTGAACGAGATTCGATTGTATTCGGTAAACTCGGAAAAAGAGATTTTTATATTTGAGAATATTTTCTAAATTTACAATATAATTCAACGAAAAAAAAATTATTATGTTTCATTTGGTCGTTGATTATTTTTTTTTTTTTCTTTTAATATATATAAACCATTTTTGGTTTTTAACTAATGGTTGTATTTTGTTTTTTTTTTTTTAAATGAAAAATTTAATTATTGTAAATGATTACCACTAACAGGAAGCTGACGTGCTTCAGTACATGATCTACAACAAAATTTGGCGTAGTATTTATGTTGACAATATTTAGCTTTTACAATTAAATCACATTTTGCAAAAAATGAATTGTCTTGACAGTCTGGATGAATATAAATACCTGTAACAAAATATATATAAATTAATAAACAATTAATTATGTAAATAATTAATTGAAAAATTAAAAATAAATTATTAATTTACCAGCAACATTGATGTCTATTGTATCAGAAGCTGATGAAAATTCATTTGTTGCTTCACAATTATATTTTCCAGTATCATTATAACTAGCATTTGTTATAACAAGTCTATTTGATTCAGATATTGTTATTCTTCCATCTGTACGTATTATATCACCATCTTTGTACCACAATACTTTGGGAATTGGATAACCATCAACACTACATCCAATATTTATTTCACTACCAACAGGATATTCATTTCCTGATGCAGTTACATTTACAGCGACAGGTACTAAATTAATCACCATAATAAATATTAATTTTCCACAATAGTTCTCGTTTTATCAATTAAAAAGTGATAAAAAAAAAGAAAATGCATTAATTGTAATCAATAATTAGTAATAATAACTTAATAACTTAATAACTTAAAAAAAAAAAACAAACGTGCAAATAAATTAATTCCAATAAAAAAAAAAAAAATAATAATTTAATAAATTATCATGCTGTTAGTTAATTATACCATTGCCTCACCTTTAAATTTAGAAGGTTGTTGGGGTTGTTCAGTGATACCGATAACTGCAGGAACATAGGGTCTGTTAGTTGGATAAATTGGTTTATAAGTTTGATTATATTCAGGTGCTTGGGTACGTGCAGGTCTATATGGATATTGAGGACGTTCAGGTCGTTCTGGTCTTTTTGGTGCTTGAACAAGATATTGAGTATAATTTTGTTGTTCAGGTCTAATATTATAAACTGGACCAATTGCCTGAAGTGTTGTTGACCAAGATGCTGGTTTTTCAATACCATTGTATGCTTGACAAGTATAAATACCCAGATTTGATAATGTTACTGAACGTATTAATAGTGTACATTCAGAATCTTGTTCATATGAATCAGATGATAATGGTAACATGCTATCACCATGCCACCAAGTTACAAATGGACGTGGCCAACCAATTGCATAACAATGTAATACTGTTGGTGCATTTAATGTTACTGTTACAGATGTATTTGGTTCACTAATAATATCTGCTGATCGATTATGAGGCTCTAAATTCAAAATGACAATACAACATGCAATTTGTAATTTGTTAGAATTGTTTACCATATCTATTATTAAAATAAAGACACAAAAAATACAGAATAATAATTCATACGTTAAAAAAAATAAAATATAAAACATTAAATAAATTCAATGTTTTTATTTATTTTTTCAAAACTCAATGTATTATTATTATGTACATAATATCCTCATTTTCACCAGGGTATCACCAAGATACCTATATTTTTTAGTGATAATAATTATTTATTCAAAGTTAATTTTAACTACTCAAACAGTAAACCATTTTTAAATCAACACCATCCAAGTTATTTATTAATAAATTATACTTATTGTATATAAAAATAAGTTACCTGTTACTTCCAATTCATATTCGCATTTATCTGGTTGTGCAAGACCATTGTCAGCAATACAAATATAAATTCCTCGATCATGGCTGTATAAATTGATAATTTGAAGTGATCCATCAGGAAGAATTCTTCGTCTTTTTTCTGATGGGTTTATCTGATCATGAAAAAAAAATTTTCTTCAAGTTTACTTGTTACAAAAAAAAAATAGTATTTAAAATTTTATTTTTTACATACCAAGACAGTATCTTTTTGCCATATTATTGCTGGTCTTGGATTTCCTGTTACGATACAAAGCATTGTAACATATCCACCTTCTTCTCCTCTCACTAATGGATTTTCTGGTTTTTTAATTGTTGCTGGTTCAGCACCATATGGCGGAGCGGTAATGTTATAAACAGGTGGAGGTGTAACAATTATTTCATTTGATGCTGGTTCAAGACAAGAACTACCACATCCATTGTTACAACATTTTCTATCTTCCGAACAATCAGCATCACTTCTACATTCTTCTTCACATCTTGTGCTATTTGAGACAACGGGACAATTTCCAGGTTTCATTGTTGACCGACACATACCTTGGTACTCAGTTGTTCCATCAGCAGTTGCAACTGGTACAATTGAACAACGACTATCTGATGAACATTGAATATTTCGACATGGATCAACACATCTGCATCGTTCACAATCCTGATCATCAACAAAAGCTTCTTTTCCATATGGACAGTGAATCAAATCACACTCATCTTTTGCCTCAGCACATTTATCCTTTGATTCATGTTCATTACTAACATCAATTTCATTGGTTGCTATTTTATAAAATTCCATAAATAATATTATTAGTATAATTATATTTAAAAATATATATCAATAAATTAAAATACCAAAATAATTTTGTGAGAAAAGAAACTCACTTTTGTAACAAGTATGCATGCAAGACTCAAAAGTCTTGAATCTGTTTCTATTACCACCACAACCAGTATACACAAATGCCATGCAAGTTTGTCGATTTTCATTGAAATAAAACCTTTTGTAATTTCCTGAATCACAACTTCCAACGTCCACTGCCTCACGACAGATTTCTGTTCGACCATTGTTAAATACACAAGCAATTGTTAATTACATAATAGTTACATACTATATTAACGTTTTTAAAACAATAAATTTTATGATTTAATAAATAATAAAATTTATCAGATTAAAAAAACCCATATAAAAAAAAAATTATAAAAGTATTTTGTTATGGTAGATTAGTGACTCAATTTAAAATTATTATTTCTTATTTTTCATTATAAAAGAAATCAGTTAAAAACTGATATGAAATGTTAAGAAATAAAAGATAACATGTACAAAACAATGAGAAAATAAATGTAAAGTCACCCAGTATAATATAGTCTATATAGTCTATAAACCAAAAACCATGCAATTCAAGTAGTTAGTTATCATTACGATATGAATTACCTAGATGAGACAGAGCAGTATCATTGCCCGTTGTTGCAGGCTCTTCACGATGAATACAAACAGATTCACATTCAGATAATGTACTGAATCTATTAGCATTTCCATCACAACCACCGTACAAAAATTGACGACAACCACGACTATATCGATCATAATAATATTTTGGGAATCCACCCTTGCATGGTCCACTTTCCACCGGAAGATTACAAACATCTAGATAATCAATGAAATAAAATAACATATTAAAATTTATCAATGGGTTAATCTGTGCTTTCATTGAAATTTTAATTTAAAAATCTAACAGATAATAATAAAAATAATATACCTTGTCCTTGGAAAACACCACAAAGACGTTCACACTGTTCTTCTGTTTGGAATCTGTTAGCATTGCCTTCGCAGCCACCATATATAAATGCTTGACACTTGCTAGCACTCAAATCATAATAATAAGCGGTAACTACACCATTGCAAGGACCAGCATCAGCTGGAGCTGAACAAATTGGGCTAGTTGGTACAACTTCAATACTTGGTGGTTCAGTAGCTTGTATTTGTGATGGTGATATATGTTTTTTACATTTACTTTCACAACTGATACGATCCTCAAAACGATTTTTGTTACCAAGGCATCCACTATATTCAAATTCTTCGCATGTATCAGACCTTCGATCATAATAATAACTGGCAACTGAACCACTGCAAGGTCCAACAATCTTTGGCATAGTGCAAACATCTGTATTTAAATAAATAAAAAAAAACAAAATTAACAGTTATAAATTAAATATTTCTTGAACTAATCAATGGGTACTAATAAAATTGTTTTTTTTTTTCGATTTACCTTGGACTCCATCACAACGGTACTCGCATTCTTCTCGTGACTCAAATTTATTTCCATTGCTTGCACAACCACCGTATGTAAATTGTTTGCAAAGACCATCTCTACTGTCATAGAACCACTTAGTTTGTTCTTCATTGCAAGGTCCACGTTCATCAGGTAAGAAACACATTGCTACAAGTAAGATAATCATTAAAATTATGTACTTATTTACTAATCATTGATTACACGTCCTTGAGAAGTTTTAAAAATTAAATAAGTACCAGGAGAGAAATCTCGAGTAGGTGGTGGTGCAGTGACCGATGGAGATGAACAGCGTTGTAAGCAATCTCCTTCGCTGACAAAATTGTTTCCATTTCCATTACAGCCTCCATAATAAAATTGTCGACAACGTTGTTCGTATGAATCATAGTACCAGCGTTGAGTATAATTGTGACATTCACCCAAGAGAGCAGGAAGAAGACAAGTGTCTTGTTCTGAATGTTTTCAAAGGATTAAAGAAATAAGTTAGCAAAAAAAAATTAGTTAAATAACTTAAAACCATTTGATAACTAGCTGTGCAGTGTTATTTTTTTTTCTTTTTATAGAAAAAACATATTCTAGCAGTTAAAATTAAAATGCAGATCTTACCAATTTTAGGTGGACAATCAGTCTCACATGCTTCTCTAGACTCAAAATTATTATTATTTCCACCACATCCAGTGTAATAAAATGGCATGCATCGGTTCTCCGATTGATCGTAGTACCATTTCGATTTCTTCTCTGTGCAATTACCCTCAGCCCGAGGTAATGAACAAGAATCTGTCGCCATGACAATTTATAATCATGCAGTTAATGTTAATTTCTTAAAATATTAATCTAATTTTTTTATTTTATATAATTATTAATGTAGCTTTTAACTATAATGTTGATACAATAGTCTTTATGTATTTGAAGTATATGTAATTATTTCTATAACACACCTACCGACACAATTATTATTAGTTAAAAAAATTATAAAACTTCTAAAAATTGATATGAATTACGATTGGCTTGCAAACAATCTCGAAAATAATTATGTCACCTTATTTTTTAGATTTCATTAATCTCAAAAAACTTTCTACTCATTCAAATCAAACTTATTATACCCAATCATAATGTATGTTAGTGATTCAATCTTTTACTTTATTGAAAACAAATTTAAAAAAAAACCTGGTTATATTAATTTCCATGTTATGAGTATAAATAAAAAATTATAGCTTACCTCGACTATGACCAGGCTGAAGACATTTTTGATGACAAGAAGATTCAGTTGGGAAATTATTGTTATTACCCTTGCAACCTCCATAACGAAACTGCTCACAGTGTTGACTGTTTTTATTGAAATACCATCGAGTGAAATTACCTTGGCATGGACCGCTTTCTTGTTCTTGTTCACAAGCATCAACATTATCAGATATTGAACAAAGTTGTTCACATTCATCTCTAGTTTTAAATTTGTTTGCATTTCCAAGACATCCACCATAAATAAATTGTCCACACTGCTTTCTATCACTATCGTAATACCAAGTAGGATTATATCCTTCGCATGGTCCAGTGCTTTTTGGCAAATAGCAGGCATCACGTCCTTTAGGTTCAACACAAATTTCTTTGCATTCTTCTTGAGTTTTAAAACGATTATCATTTCCTTCGCACCCACCATACCAAAATCTTGAACATCCACCATATTTAGTATCGTAAAACCACTGAACTGTAAAATTTCGACATGATCCTCTATCTGTTGGAAGAGCACAAGCTGCACCAGGGTTTGTTGGAACTGTCAAGCAGCCATCAAAGTTATCACTTTGTGCTTCTTCAATACCGTCAAGACAACATCCATATTTAGATGCATCACAACTGCATCCAGCAAAGTTGGGTCCTTTTGCTGGTGTTCTTCCATCTGAACAACATTTAAATTCAGTGTTTTCACATCCGCAGCCTTGGCTATGTGGACCTTTAGCTATTGTTACTCCGTCTGGGCAGCAACCAAATTGATAAGTATAGCAAGGACATCCCTCAAAGTTCGGTCCATTTGCAGGAGTGAATCTATTCGGGCAACATCCATGAGTTGTATATTTACATCCACATCCTTCATTTTCAGGTCCTCTAGCTGCTGTTGAATTATCAGGGCAACAACCAAATCTGGTATATTCACAGCCACAACCATAGAATTCGGGTCCTCGAGCTGGGAGTATATTGTCTGGACAACATCCATGAGGATATGTTAAACAACAACCCTCACCATTAGGACCATGAGCTGGTGTGAATTTGTCCTGGCAACAGCCATGTGGTGACGAAACACAGTCACTATGACATCCTTCTTTGTTGTTTCCAAGAGCAGCTGTGATATTATCAGGACAACAGCCAAAGTATGAAGCTGTACAGTTTTCTGTATTAATAACTCCACAACCTTCAAAGTTTGTACCGGTAGCGGATTTACGACCATCGGGACAACATCCATACGTGGTATTTGCACAGTCTTCTTCAATGCCTGTTGTTGTTGATTCATATTCATTTGTAAACTCTGTCCATGATTCATCTGTAGAATCTTCTCCACTGCCTTCTTTATCGACTCCTGCTTCATCTTTAGTTCCACCAGGACAACAACTACTTTTCGAAACATCACAACAGCCATTTTCACTAATAGCTGGTGTTTCTTTGTCAGGGCAACAGCCACATTCAGTTTCATTACATGGTTTTTTACAGCCTTCAAAGTCATTGCCATCTGCAGGAGTAACACCATCTTGACAGCAACCAAAGAGAGTTTCTTCACATAATTGAGATGGGCATCCTTCATTTTTGGGTCCAGTTGGCACGGAAACACCGTCTGGACAGCAACCATATTGAGTTTCAGCACAAGTTTCAGGAGTGGGACAGCCTTTACCGAAAGGTCCTTGAGCTGGAGTTATTCCATCATAGCAACAGTTGAACTCTGATGATAGACATGATTTTTTTGGTTTCCGAACTTTACATTTTCGCATTTTTTGTTCTTTTTTAAGTGCTTGATCAACCGAACTTATCGTAGTAAATAAGTCTAAAACAGTTGATTTATCAGTGTTCTCTTCGTCATCGTTAGTTGAACTTGAAATTGTTGATGCGTCAGTCGTAATAATTTCAGTAGTCATTCCTGTTTCAGCTGTTTCTGTTGAGCCAGTTGATACATCAACTGTTGAATCTGTTGCGCCTGATCCTGTTGCCAGATCAAATTCCGTTGTTATATCGGTGTCTGTTGTTAAATCAGTTTCTGTTGTCAAACCAGTTTCTGATGTTATACTGGTTTCTGTCGTTGAACCAAATTCTGTTGTCAAACTAGTTTCTGTTGTTGCACCAGATTCTGTTGTTTGTTCAGAAGACGTCACATCACTCGAAGTAGAAGTTGCTGATAAATCAGATGTTGTGTCGATGGTACTAGAGATAGTACTGCTTGTTTCACCAGTAGAAATTTCGTTTGTACTTAATGCTTCTGTAGTTTGTTCAGTTATTGTTTCTTGAGTTGTAGTATCTTGGACTGTGGAAGAAACTTCACTAGTTGATGTTGATATATCTAACAAAGTTGTCGTCTCTACATTAGATGAGGTTTCACTAATCATTGTGGTTGAACTAGTATTTTCGGTCTCTGATGTAATAGTAGATGATGCTTCAGTGTTTCCTGTCTCAGTTGTTGATGTATCAGTTGAAGAAATGATTGTAGAATCAGTGGATTCTGATGTAGAGACTGTGCTTTCTGTGATTGTCGTGTCAGTAGATGGCGTTTCGTTTGATGTTGACATTGATGAAGAATTTACAGATTCTGTTGTTGTTTCACTACTAGTACTACTGCTTGTGAAGGAATCAGTGGACATTTCAGTTTCTGAAACTTCAGTGCTCAAAAATGTAGAAGTATTTTCAGTAGATTCTGATGCTTCAAAAGAAGATCCATCTGTTGAAGATTCCGTAGAGCTTACAGATACCGTAATATCTTCTGACTCATGTGATGATTTCGAGGATTCTGTTGAACCAAGAGCTTCTGTTGTACTGAAAGTTTCTGTTGAACCAGAAGTTTCCGTTGAATCAGAAGTTTCCGATGAAACTGATTTTTCTGTCAAAGCAGAATTTTCTGTTGATTCAGAAGAGCTGGTGGATTCATTGGAATTTGTTGTACTTTGAGATATTTCAGTTGTTTCAGGACTTACTGAATTATCAGCTGTTTCGGTCGTTATTTTATCTGTTGATGAACCACTACCTTCAAAAAGATCACTAATCGACGTTGGTAAGTTAGTAAATAGAGGAAAATCGCCAATCTCCACACCACTTCCAGAACCATATTCTTCGGGGGGCGTGTCACCACGAACAGCTGAATCACTCATCATTGTATTGTCCAGGAAAAAAGCTGTAGTTTCAAATGGTGACAAAGAGCTGATACCTTCAGCTAATCCAGTTTCATCTGTGCCTAAGCTAGATGCAAAAGTGACAAAGCCTTCATCTTCATACTCTAAGCAATCATCTTCTTTGTCATCTGGAATATCAGGTTTACCAACTTCAACTGGAATAACATCATCGTCACTACAAGGATGTTTGTTACATTCTTCAGAACCAAACATTATTGTGTCTGCATCACAGTTACTTGTAGGTACTGTCATGTTATCTTTCATACAAATAACTTTTCTGGTCATATCACCACCACCACATAGTTTAGAGCATTTACTCCATGGTCCAGCAAACCATTCACCTTTACATTCAGCAACATCAGCTTTACATTCCTGTGTATCATTGTATCGTTGTTCTATCTTGCATTTTTCATCTTCTACCTTTTTCAATGTTGAATCGTCCTCGAAGGATGCACAAAAGACCCTGCGTGTTTGTACACCGTTTCCACATTTTGCAGAACAATCACTCCACTGAGCTGCATACCACTGATACTCACATTTTTTTGATTTTTCACAGACGCGGGTTAATTCCGGCTTGTTATTTGCATCGCATTTTTCACTAGGATAAGTGGTGCCATCATTTGTTGCACAGTGAGCCGTACGTGTTTCTTGTGTTAAGCCACATTTATCGTCACACTACAATTATAATAATAAAATTATTTGATTTTAAATTATAAAAACATATATAGCTTCAGTAAAAGTAATGAAAAAAATTAAATTCAAATACTTACACCACTCCATTCAGATGTAACCCAGTCAAGTCCAGCACATGGTCGTAATTCACAAGAACTTTCACTTTCTGGTACTTCACCAGCACACTCAGTATCATTTAGTACTTCAATTTTTCCCATTTCATTTTTTCTGAAGCAAGTAACTTTTCTGGTTTTTTTTCCTTTACCACACAATCGATCGCACTAACAAAAAAAAATAAAAATAATATAAAATTAGAAAATGGTATAAGGTAAAAAAAAAAAAGATATATATACAATTCAAGATTTAATATTATTACCGGTTTCCATGGTCCCAAGTGCCATGTGGGGCATTGAACGTTTCGGTTGCATTCTTGGGTGGTCTGATTCTTAGGTCCAACTTTTTCAAGGCATATAGAATCGTCAATGACTTTTGGTATTCCACCAGCGACAATCTGTCCACATGTTATACTTCTTGTTTGTTCACCGTCGTCACCACATTGTTTACTGCATGAGCTCCATTCATCTTCAAACCATTCTGGTGGACATGCATCTGTATTACATGCTTGTGTATTATCTGGTGCAAGTTGTGGATCACAAAGATTTTCATCAACTGTTACATTGTCACGACGTCGTACACAATTTACATGTCTCGATTGATATCCTTATTTTGACAACACAATATAAATTAAATTTTTATATCAATTATTATTACTTTTTTTTTTGTTTTATAATCATTATTTTTTTTTTTTTTTTTGATCTCACCTCCTCCACAAGTTTCACTACACTCTGAAAATTCATCATATATCCACGTGTAATTGTCTGAATTTCCAGCTGTATTTTTTTTTGGCACACTATATTCGTAGTCAACACCAACATTTCGATCTTGACACAGAAGCTATTTAAAAAAAAAAAGAAGAATACATACATATAAAGTTGGAAATTTTATTTTTTTAATTTATAATTTATTTATTTCGTTTTTCAAGATTTTATTAATTGTCAAACTTAATTTAGTCATTTATTTATTTATTAGTCATTATATATTTTTGTCATGTTCATATTCTGTGTATACAGAAGCATGATGAACATACCATGTCAAATAAATAAATAGAATTTATACTCACGACAATGTAAATTGCTTCGGTCGTTGGTCCTTTAGCATTTATCGTATCTGGAGCGGAGAAACCCTGTGGAACTCTTGAATAATGGAATATTGTTCCAGCAAATCTTAAACTCCTTGGAAAGTCTATTCTCCAGTTTCCATTGAGATAATATTGGCCTGTCGTGTTACGAATTGCTAAAAACATGATAATTTTTGTAAATAATTTATACATAAAAAAATTAATAAAATTAAAATGACAAGAAAAATTATTTTACCAAGATAATTATTTGATGGTTTAATTTCTTTAATAGCTATATTTGTAGCTCCCTCGGGTATAAAAAGTATATCAATATAACCTGAGAAAATTAAAAACAAATAATAAATAAATATTTATTTATATTTTTTTTTATTAAAAAAAAAATAATGTAATATTAAACTAACCAAATTGCAAGTCATCTGTATCAAATAGACCTTTAGCAGTTGTGCATTTGGATCCATCACCATTACATTCTCTACATGCATCTTCTTTTGCATTACTACCAAGCATAAGATCACATCCTACTGGCTATAAAATAAATAAATAATTTAATATTATATTTTATACTTGTCTCATCTAATTTTTTTTATTTTTTTTTTTCTAAATACAGTCAGCTTAAAATTTCTTTATACATAACGTACCATACATTTTCCTTCAACACAGACATCGTTTTTTTCAATATCACATGGTGTACCGTCAATCACATTGAGTTTATGTCTGTAGAAAAAACGTTCGCCTTTAGGCATACAATTCAACTCACATTTATTTGGTCCACCTGTGTACGGTATCCAGCTGAAAAATAAAATAACATAAATTTTTTACTTGTTTAAACTTTTTCTATATATTCAACAATAAACATAAATATATTTGTAAACTAGATAAATGGATATGTATCTATTTGACATGTCTCGCCTGGAAAATCTTTTATTCAATATTACAAGATTTTCTTCGTTGCATTTACCATCAATTTGAATAGTCACATCAGTACATATATATATAAGAAAAAGTTTCTATTATAGTATAAAAGAGAAAAAAAAATTCTTTTTTTATTACTCACTCATAAACTACACCTTCAAATGGTACTGCATTAAATTCAGCACACTGTTCAGCACGAAAGTCTATCGTATTATTTTGACATGGCTGTGTAGTAAAAAAATAAATTATTTCAATTTTATTACTATATTATATAAAATATAAAATATAAAAATATAAAATTATAAATTTACAAAATTTTATGATTATATATATATAAAAAAATGACTCTGCAATTGATTATTTATGTGACTAAACATATGTATGTTGTGTGATGTATCATGAATATATATCATCTAGACAGAAGGGGATTTTAAGATGCGTGTACATATTTTGTATATGTATAATTCAAATGTAATAACTATTTTATATTATGTACAATTGTGATACAATCTATATAAGTTATATCATTTGATGGTGGTCTCCGAGGAACAACAGTCAACATCATCTTGCTTGTCTATATTATTATATTTTTATATTTTTATATCTCTCTTTTGGACAACAAATAAATTGAGTCTATATAAGAAATAAGGACAGTAAGATGTTTACAGTCTTGTTTCTTGTTTGTTGGCATTGTGATAGTGGAGGTGGGCTTGTTGGTACAGTATTATTATTGTAGAGAAAAAAGTCTTTGGTAATATCAATAAATCGAGTGGAGGATAAAAAATAAATAAA
The DNA here is from genome assembly GCA_011426435.1 of Lysiphlebus fabarum. Lineage (NCBI taxonomy): Eukaryota > Metazoa > Arthropoda > Insecta > Hymenoptera > Braconidae > Lysiphlebus > Lysiphlebus fabarum. The sequence goes on from WSYQ01000450.1 coordinate 86,074, forward strand.
TAACATGAAATGTAACAGTAGAAAAACCCAAGGGGATACACACAAACCAAAGGGATCCTTACTCTAACTTTGAAGGGAAAGTGATTTCAAAAATTAAATTGATTACAAGTGGTTTTAAATATATTCACATTTGACATTGACAAATTATTTGTTTATGTTATTTTATGGATCACCAAGTCTTTTAATTTTTAAATTAATAAAAAAAAACTCTGTAAATTTTTAATCTTTCAAATAATTTTTAAATTTGAAAATGAAATAATGCTTCAGGCGATAACCAATAATTTTTACAATTAAAAAAAAACAAATTGTATTATATGATTGTGGTGGGTTATTATTTCAAAGACCAATATCCACATGGAGTATTTTTTCTTAGGGGCATTGACCACTTTGTTTGCTGGGAGTCTAACTCTAAAATTCTCGTTTGACTAGATGTTTATTTATTTTTTTTTTGCTCAAAGTTGTGGTTTTGGATTTTTTCTTGTCTCACCTCAGTCCACTTTAGTCTAATTCATATGCGCATACCACCTGATTTCAAGAACACATATATTTGAATAAAACAGCCGTGAAAAAATTATAAAATCATCAAAAAAACACGTAACCTATTATAATCATAAATTTATGGGATTTTTATATTTTTAATTTTTTATAAATCAATCAAGGAAATAAAATTTTAGTGCTATATTGGAAATAAACTGTTTAGTGTCACTGTCATGTTCACTTGGTCTAGTTTTTGATAAAAAACGACGATATGTCAGAATATCCCAGACTACTTTTCGTTCTAGCTTGTCAAGTGTTATCAACAAAATATTATCAGTGTCAACCTGTGTTTATTAAATTCAACGTTTAGATATGAAAAAGAAAAAAATATATATACTTTAACAGTTTTATTTTTTTGCTTTTCAAAATATAATTTCTTATTGTTTCTTATTTTTTAATTGCAATTAAATGTAGCTATTGAAAAGTTGAATCATTAATAAAAACTTTCTTTACATTTAGATAATTTGATCTCATTTTTTGACAGTAAATAAAAATGACACAAATATCAAGTCAACTAATAGTTAACTTGATTGTTAATTAAATTGTATATGTGTTTATATAAATATATGAAAGCTGACATTTTGATTGACACAAGAAAAATATATTACCTAAAAAAAACATTAATAACTTATTAATAATGTTATTCCAGTCCCTATCGATTGGCCTTAAATTTTTTTTACTCAATGTTATTTTTTAAATTGTGATTACTTAATTTATTTGTCAATAATAATATATAAAAAAAATTTATATTCACCTGAATATTGCAAGAGTAAAATCTTCTTTTTGGTCCTGAACATCTGTCATATCCATTGTCGCTGAAAAAAAAATTATATAAAATGATAATAAATATACTGTGAAATAAGCTACTGTATAAAGACGTGTGGAATAATATTATTTATGTCCTTGTTCCAATTCTTTGTTGAAAAAAAAAAAAAAAAAAACAAAAATAGAATAAAAAAATCTATATATCTAATCTAGTCTCACAGACCAATGATTTCAAACGACATAAGAATTCGTGCCTGAGTTTTCTCTACTACTTTTTGACTGACTTTTCTTTCTCTTGAGAAATCACAAATTTAAATACTGCATTTTTGTCATCAAAAAAAAACCAAGTTTAAACTTTTCGAGAAAATAAAATAATAATAATTTTAATATTCTGTGACTGTAGTTTTTTTTTTTTTAATTGTCAAGTTTTTTTATTTTTTATTAAAATATAATATTAAATTCAATTTGCTGATAAAATGAATTATTATTTTTTAGCTGCTCAAAATGCACGAATGCGATTAATGCCTTTTTTAAAAAAATCTCTTTTATATGTATATATATTAAAAATTTAATGGTAAACCGTGTCATTTTAATTTTTTCTGACTTGCTGAACATAAACGTAACAGGATTGTTTTATTTATTTTTTTTTTCTGCAATGTGTTTCAATTAATATCAAAAAATCACGTGTACACATGCTTACAGATTTGATTGAGCACGATAGACATATTAATATAAGTAATTACAGAAAAAAAATAATAAAATCAAAGAGAAAATAAAACGTGCAAATTGGGTTATTACAAATTGGAAAAGGCTAAACATCAATTGAAGATTAGATGTTTTCTCTTAAATTAAATGTACATGAACAGTTAATAAATTCAAATGAATATTAATTTTTGTATAATTAGTTACAGTAATTCATAATTAATTATGTTTTTTAATGTATGATTTTTTATAAAACATCATGTTTTAAGTTTCTTGAATATTTCATGTTAAATTTAACTGACCTTTGACCGGTTAAATAAACTCATGATCAATAAGTTATTCAAAGAGTTACTCAGTTTAAATAACTAGTTTATAACTTGTTGGTTTATATACATGGAAAAATAATTTTTTTAAATATATTCTTTAATTTTATTTTGTTAAAAAAACGATTAAAACGAATGAATAGTTTTTTTTACAAATATTTATCTTGTTTGATAAAAATAACAATTATTTATTTCAACACAAAAAACTATCCAACAAATCATTAATTCTTTTCATAATAAATTTTTTATTCATTTTAAATATTCAATGTAAAAATTAATTTTTATTTTTCAAATGAAAAAAAAAAACATTTGAAAATAAATAATTAATTTTTTTATTATAACGTGAATACAAATAACAAAATTAATTTTAATTTGAAATAAATTTTTTGTGTAAAAATAAAAATAAATAACATGGAAATATCAAGAATACTATTTTATTATTTTGAGTTATATGTAGTTAACTAGAATTGTTGAATATTTTGTTTATCAAATCTTGTATTGTCTATTAATAATCAATGGAAAATCTGATCATTAAATTTTAGTATCGTTTATCCTAGTATTATAATTAATCTCTTTTTTGTTTCTCAATTTTCTCTGGTAGAAAATTGAGCAGTAAAGCTCAATCAGAGTATTGAAGTCATCACTTAGAAAAAAAAGCACAAAAAAAAATTGCGTTTATAGTGTTTGAACATAATAACATACAGACTTTGTATATTATTTTTAAATATAGCATCTTTTAAAACTTTTGAGGACAAGATAGTAAAAACAAGTGTTTTTTTCTTTGTATCATTATTTGAAGTTGAATAGATTTAAATTAAAATTTTAAAGATATATACTAAGTGACTAAGATTAACGTCACTTATTTAAAAATTTATCAACATGGATTATCAATTATTTTTTAATTAATAAAAAATACTTACTCAACGTCAAGACATCTTCTTGTTTGATGAGCAACACCACCTCCACAAGATCTTGAACAAGAACTTGGCGATGACCATGGTCCCCAAAGTCCAGTTTCAGTTTCTTCTGTATCAGTAACAAAATTACTTGGCAAATGATCTTCAGCATGTTGTCTTCTGTGTCTTTCATGTCTTAATTTAATGTGATTCTAAAATAAATAATTTTATAATTAAAAATTTTAATATAAAATTAAAATAAATGAAGAAAAAAACAAAAAAATTTGCATTAAATTTATGATATTATTTTGTAAGTGAAAAATATACCTGCAGATAATTTTAAAGCTACAAAAATATTATGTTTACGAATAGTCGTAAATAAATTTCAATGGGCTAGACTTGCACATGGCAACTGGCACGTGTCCAGAACAGTGAATACGAGGATTTGAACCTGGCTTGTTAGCAATTCAATTCTATAACTATATATATAATTTTTTTTTTTATTTTCTATTATTTGAGGTTGGTGAGGATTGTTTTTTTTTTTTTTTTTTACTTGGATGAAAATTATTGACGTTATACTGTATAACCAGAAAAAAAATCAGTAAATTTTATTTTTTTATTTCTGATAAAAAAAAGTTACTATAAATTTAAATAAAAAATTTTTAAAGTATTCAGTTTTAAAGAGTAAAAAATTACTTTTTTGTTAACATTATAAAACGTTTGTCTTTTTATTTATTTTTTCAATTGATTTTATTTATATTCAAATGTTAAGATACAATAGCAATTGATAAATTAAATCTTTGAATAATTCAGCTATAAATAATTTAAGTATGTAATACGATAATAATTGATCACGAAATTTAAAAAGAGTTAAGGGTTCGTAAAATTCACAAGGGTTGATTAACACGTGTTATGAAGTATGATTGGCTGATGTAATTATAGGGAATAAATAAAGTTGTTGCCATGAAAAAAAATTATAATTTTATTTTCGAAATTGACCTTTTTTAAGGATCGTTTTCATTATAAATAAATGTATATATTTTTTTTTTATCTTTATGTGTTTGAATCAGGGTTTTAACGATTTTGTATAAAGATACACTTATTGTCTTATTTTATCCTGCGATTATTGTTCCATATTATCAAAGATAATCTCTTAATATTACAACGTATCAATTTTTCTATAATCAAAAGTAACAGAAAATTTTTGCGTTAAGTATATTGCGATTATCTTTAATATATAAAAGGTTATACATACCTGGATAATTTTATTTTTCATGTTATATAAAGAAATTTTTAAATTAATATTTATATTGTAAAATTTATGGAATGAAAAAATCTTTAGAATCAGGTAAATTTAAAATGATTGAAACTCTGTACAGTTATAAAAAATATAAGTGTAAAAATTGTAAGAAAATTGAAGGAGAAAAATTAAATGCTAAACTCTTGACATCTTTGAATGTTGAATTGCAACATTTGTTAAAAATGTTAAACTAATATTTTTAAATTTATGTGTTATATTTTGAACAGTTATAAATTTTATCAAGTTATTAAAAATCAAAATTAAATAAGGGATATCACAACAGCTCTTTTCTTAAATATTTCATAACATTTCATCAATTTCTAGAAACTCTAATGATAGATCAAATTTTTTTTTTTTAATTATATTCTCACAGCATCGTAGCATGATGAGACTGTAAAACAAATGACTAATCATGTGTATTAAAATTTATATATTATAATTACACAAGGGACACAAGTCCCTAGTGATGCAACTAATTACAGGACTCCATCAGTGATAAAATTCAAGTAAATAATAATTAATAAACATAGAATCAAGTTCAAGATAATTTTTTTGATTGAATAAAAATTGCTATTTATCTGAATAATTATTTTGTGGATTAAAAATTAAATTTGTAAGTCAAATATACATGGACAGTTATTTTCTTATTGGACTACCGTTCAACAAAATTATATACAAGTTGGCACGTGATTCAGTTTGCTTTGGTTATATATTGTTGTATGTATATATGTACTGCTTGAAGCTAGACTAGCTGACCGAAATGCCGAGCAAAATTTGTTGAATACCTCAATTACGAATCTCATGGAAAAGGTCATGACTAGATTTATCCCAATGACCTCATACTATATCCTACATTTCTCTTCAACTTATTGCATCAATCACTAGTTGCATTATAACTTTTTGCTCAAAAAATAACTTGCTGAAAGGGATGAATTATTATATTTTTTTATTTACATCTATTCATGCTTTTTTTATATAAGTTTGTGGTACTAGTTTTGTCGTGACTTGTGGATGTAAAATTTATAATATTATATATATTTTTTTTTTTTCAAAAAAGCTAATTCATGCTATTGTCAGTGCCATGTAGTCAAGTGTCAAGAGAGTTCAATGTCCTCAGCTACTCACATATGCCGTGGGAGTGAAAGATTTCTATTTTTCCACAGATTTTAATTGATTTTTTTTTTTTGTTTTAACATATAAAATGAATTTTAGCACCATGTTTTTTGTGTATAGATACTGTTATTAAGTATACTGCATATTTATTAAGCAATATAACTTGTTAAACTTTTTTCATGCAGAATTAGATCTTTTTTTTTTTATTCAAAACATCTAAAAAAAAGTAGCTAAAATTGATTTCTCTAAGTAAGTTATAATGGTTTTATTAAGTATAAAAAAAACTTTTTGTTAAATAGAAACAAAAAAATTAGGAATTTAAATAACTTTGAGTTTAATTTCAGATGAAAGTAATGAGTGATTTTAAAAGTACCTCTTATACTGTGTAAGATTTCAGTTTAACAAACGTTTTTATATTTTGAAAAAAGGGTTTTTTTTTTTTATCCAACTACTTTGTAGATGATTTATCAAGTATTAAAATCTATCTGTTAAACTTATAGATCTATAACTTGATTTATATTAATCACATATATTTTTACTCTCGTAGTAAAAGTACCTGCTTCATTTGTAACCTGAATAACCCGAGAAACAACCACATATACTAAGAACAATGAAAAAAAGGGAATAAGATAATAATGAAAAAAAAAAAAAAAAAGAATCAAATGATGAGGGTGAGGTGATTCAAGGACACAAGGATCTAACCAAGAAGACGGTAAAATTGAGAGAACCAAGAGGAATGCCGCCAAGACTTGTTTTGGCTGTAGACGTGCTTAAATTCTCTGCCTCTTCAATTCTGTCGCTGCTAGACTTTATTCAAGGTCAAATGAATATATATACCTTTTATTTATTTATTTATTTATTTATCCCTTTTGCTAAAGCATTTGTAAGGACCAACGTTCAACCAGATACTTATTATTATTTTTTTTTTAAAACTTTCTTTTATCCTTTCAATCAACAACTTGTATGTATTACATTCTTATATAATTCATTTTTTTATATTAATAAATATGCAAATATAAAGTTAAATATATAAAAAGTTAATAATATTTTTTTGTTTACTCACGTGTCTTGCTGTTACATCTGTCAATTGTGATACTGCTATTAACAGCAATAGCATCAACGACCTAAAAAAACAAAAAAAAAACAACCATCAATATTGAATTAGTAATTGATAAATTTTTAAATAATATTATTCATGATAATTTTATAATAAATTCAGCATAAATTTGATAGCAATAGTTTTGAATAATTTTTAATAAACTGAAATGAATTTGATGGAGCTTATTTGAATAATATTAAAATGGTCTATTGGAGTGGTAAATTTTTTGTCGTGATAATACAAACTAAACTTTGTCATTGCATCAGGAGATTATTAATAATCAATGACCTTACCATGTCATTTTTTTTTTTTCTTCTTCTCTGTACATTTAAATATGTATAAAGCTAAAAAGTTTCATGTTTCGAAATATTTATAATCACTGTTTTTTTTATTCTTTCTTTTTCTTATTAATTCTCGTGGGATTATGTTTCACCATTGGATCCCATAAAGCAAATTAATGTTTTTTGTTTTAAAATAATATTATATATTTTTATTTATATATATTATTTATTTATTTTGGATTATATATATAATTTTTTTTTTAATATATTGTAATTGCTAGTCTTGAATGAAATTGAGGATCAAAATTATCAGGTAAAGAAGGTTTATTTTATCTGATGGTTGGCTTTATATAGCACTCTTGATGTCATTAAATATGATAACATTAATGATCGATAATCGGATCGTTTGTAATATCAAATCTCCAGAGGATTATTGTTCAAATTTACCAGTTGATTGTTATGTTTTATGTATTATCAACTAGGACTTTAAATATTATTTATCAGTAATTCTATTTATTTATTTATTATAGTCATGATTATTTAAAATTACTTTATTTTATTATTTTTTTCTTTGTTTAACCTTTAATTTTATTATTGTAGCTAAATTATAAATAAAAAATCTTTATACATATAAAAAGTATATTTGTCATCGATTTTATAAAATTTTAATTAGAAATTTAAGAAAAATTTTTTCAACTGAAATACCCTATTTTTGAAAGACTGACCCTGATTTGAAAGCCAAAGATTGCTCAAAACTCCAAATAGCTGGAAAACTTTATGCAGGTCTTGAAAACATTGTCTTCCAGTGTTGTTTACTCAATTAAATCATAATCCTATGAATTTGTAACGTAGAAAAATTTATTTCAACTAACATGCCCTATTTTTATAAAACTGACCGGGTGTGCATGTCAGAATAAGCGTCAAAGTTCAACAGTATCTTGAATTAATTAAAAATAATTTATACAATGCTTAGAAACGTTGTCTTTCAGTATTGTTGACTAAATTCAATCATAATTCCATAAAGATATAACGTAGAAAAATTTATTTTGGCTGAAATGCCCTATTTTCACAAAACCGACCCCGGGTTGGAGGCAAGAATTGCGTCAAAGTCTAATAAAATCTTCAAATTTGTCAAAATAATTTATGCAATGCTTTAAAACAACGTCTTACAGTGTAGTTGACTCAATTCAATCATAATTCCATGAATTTATAACTCAGAAAAATTTATTTTGACTGAAATGCCCTATTTTCGCAAAGATGACTTTAAATCGGAGATGAAAGTTTGCGTCTAAGTCTAATAAAATTTCAAAATGGATAGAAATAATTCATTTAATGCTTCAAAACAACGTCTTACAGTGTTGTTGACTCAATTCAATCATAATTCCATGAATTTATAACTCAGAAAAATTGATTTTGACTGAAATGCCCTATTTTCACAAAACCGACCCCGGATTGGAGGCAAGAATTGCGTCAAAGTCTAATAAAATCTTCAAATTTGTCAAAATAATTTATGCAATGCTTTAAAACAACGTCTTACAGTGTTGTTGACTCAATTTAATCATAATTCCATGAATTTATAACTCAGAAAAATTTATTTTGACTGAAATGCCTTATTATCACTAAGGTTGGAGGCAAGATTTGCGTCAAAGTCTAATAAAATCTTAAAATTTGTGGAAATAATTTATACAATGCTTGAAAACATTGTCTTTTAGGGTTGTTAATTCAATTTAATCATAATCTCATGAAATTATAACGTAGAAAAATTTTTTTCAAGTAAAAAAACTGTTTGGAGGTCTAAGTTTAGTTTAAAGTATATAGCAAAACGCAAAACTATTCAATACAATTTTTTCAACGCTTGGAATAATTGTATTCAAGTTTTATTTACTCAATTAAACAACAACATTATCAAATTTTTAGTTTGAAAAATTCTTACTAACTAGTATATATAAAAAATAAATAATATAAAAAAGAAAAAAAAGAATATCAAAAAAGAAGAAAAAAATATATAATCTATTACTGGCAATCTCAAACACGTTTAAAATGCTTTAAAAATGTAAAATATTTAATCAATTATGTTGGCACAGTAGTAACTTTAGTCAACCTTTTTAATCAACGCTTTCATTCACTACAAATAAAAAAATAAAAATAAAAAGAGTATCTAAAACAAGTCAGTATGTTTGGTTCAGGTACAAATGCTAAAATTCAAGGTCCAAATCGTGAAAAAAAGAAAAAAAAAAGAACATTAATTTGAATTTTAAAAAACAAAAACAAAAAAAATAATAATTTTAAATAGAATTCTAATTTATATGCTGCGATAATATATTTTTTGATGTGAGTGTCATTTTACATTTGGATCATTGCCCGTCTTTAGTCTCAGTTATATTTTTTTTATACACAAACATAAAATTGCATAAAAAATAAAAGATAAAAAAAATACTTTTATGTAAGAATATATATATAAAAAAATGTATTTGCTATAGCGTTAACTTATTTCAATAACTTTTTTTTTCCTTTGAAAAAATAAAATAAATAAAATTTCATAGTTTAGTTTTAAATAAAAAAAAAAAAAAACAACAACAAAGAAATGATAATTAAAATTCAAAAATATAAATATTCATAAGTTTGACAAACACAGTGAGTGTTGTTTAAAAATTTTTAAAAAAATAATTTTATTTTACTGCTGAATATGCTTACTGAGCATACAATATTTATTAAAGTATATATATATTACTGTATGTGTTATAGTATAAGTATAAGTGTAGTAAACAAAAGGTAAAATGTTTTTTTTTATTTTTTTTTTATTTTTATCACTAAAAGGCAGTATAGGGTATACAAACTTGGGATAGTCTGAGAGTATAACCCTACAACATAAATGTGAATATGTAAATCTCTAGAGAGCTGTTGCAAGACTTTTGACGTTGAACATGCTCGAAAAGGTTTATACATGTGGGACATAACATGTAAGACCACTGCAGTTATAAGTTTAGTATCGTTGGTATGAGAAAATGGACCGCAAAAGTTGATATTAAACCTTGACATCAGTGATCATATAACTTTGTTGGTTTGAGTGCTTTTTGACTTTGAATATCAATATCGGAAACCGAGATAATATTCTATATCCTGTGATAAAAATTTTTTTTTTTTATTAGCTCATTGTTGTTAAATTTTTTATCGACCACTTTTTGTCAGTTATTTTTTTAATCATTTTTTTTTTCTTCATTTTAATAGTCTTGTTTTATAAGATTACAATTTTTATCTGTCAGTTAAATTATATAATGTCATTCTCGACAAAGAGTCGTTAATTTTCCAAGTTTTTTTATTTGTTTTTTGAAAAATCTCTAAATCATTTTGATAATGTAGGTTTTTAAGAGACAATTAATTTTGTTTTAGTATAAACTTTTTTACGTTAGTTTTTGAAAGAATGGAAAATGAATATTGAGACTTGGAAATGAATAGATATTATTATTTTTATTATGAATTTAAAATAATATTTATTTACAATTTTATTTCAACATTGAATGAAAAAAAAAAAAAGTAAAATGTTATATATTAATATTTTTTTTCATTTGTAAAATTAATTTTTATATGTAAAAAAAATAAATAAATATAAAAATTCCAGTTAAAATGTTAATTCAACATTTTCAGATAATAAAAATTTAACAATTTTTTCTATAGGAATCCGCATGCTTGGCCAGGCTAACGATAACAGTAACTCAATATCATAACGAGAATCATCATGTGCAAAACTAATATAAACTGACCATCATTAAAATTTTTTATTATACTTTACAATCTATTGTCTTCTGCAAGACACATACATTAAAAACACATGTTTAAAACTTCTATACCATTAAATCATAAACTTACTGCCAAAAAAATTCTTTTTGCCTATAAATATTTTTTTTATTAATAATAAAAATCAAATGAATAATTATTTGACTCTAAACTTTATTAAATAAAAAAATTGGCAAGTTCAGTATCAAGTTTTTATATATTAATATATTCATACATCTGATTTTTATTGACAGCTGATGTCATTAACAATTTCAAGTCGTTCATTTAAAATGCTTTTAAATAAACTTCAACAAACTAGACAGAAGAAACTTTAATCTCATTTTAACCAGTATATATATTGAAATATTAAGTAAAACCAAGTTAGCAAAAATAATATACATAAAAAATTTAAAATAAAGTTTCATATAAATTTTTCATTATTTAAGTTGATAACAAAAGAAAAAGAAAAAAAAAAAAAAAAACAAAATTAATTACAAGTCATTTATTATATTTTAAAAATTTATTTAAAATTTTTGTTTTATTTGTAAAATGCCATCGGCAAAATGCTTTACATTGAAAAAACCACGTGCGCTCTTGATATTCTCTTCCTATATGTATCAAGTCATATATCCACTCGAACTCTTCACTATAATACTTGACTCCCTTCTGAATTGTACTTAGATATATAGGTATATATCCTCCCTTCAACTATATCTCCCACGTTGTGGAAGACCTCGAGAAAAAACCACTTTATGCTCCCGCATTTTTACACCGTCTGTATGTCTTATTTTTATTATATATTTTTATCGTATTGCATTAACTTGGCACATCTTGCACATTGCAATAGAAAATTTAAAAGCAAATAACTAAAAAAAAAATATAAGAAAAAACTTTTTATATAAAATTTATGTTATATTATTTTTATATTTTTATAAATTAAAAAAAAGTAATCACCAGATGGTCAATGATACAATTCATTACGACATTTCATTCACTCAAATGTTTTTCTCTGTATCTTTTAATACTTTTTTATTTCTTTAAAAATGCAACTTGATTATTAAATTTTTTTTTCATTTGTCAAGTGTATGAAGTAAAAGTTTTTTAATTATCCAGTCATTTTTTTTTTTTTTTTTCGTATGAGAAACATGTATTTACGAAATTTAATTTATTCATTAATCGTTTAATACATGGTTTTTTTTTTTCTTTTTTTAATGACGTGACTGACGATTAATTAGAGATTTACTTTATTTATATTAAAAATTTATATTATAGGGAATAACACCCTAATTTTTTAATGAAATTGTTGAGTAAGAAAGAAGAATATATACCAATGTATAAATAAAATAAGATTGTTCAATAAAAAGTTTAGAAGGTTTTTTCCTGTTAAGTTTTCACAATGGAAATATTTTCTATAATTTTTCGAATATAAACTATATAGTATATTGCAAAGAAAAAGACCAAGTTATTTTGTGAAATCGCAGATCTTAAATTAAAATTAAAGTCTCGATAATATTAAACGATCAATAATCACAAAGTTTGCAAGTAAAGTCAAAAAATATCTAAAACTACAGCCAGAAATATTTCTCGAAATTATTTACATTCATAATTTCAAATTTTCGATTGAATTTATTCGAAATAAATGGAAATTTTGAAATCATCAAATCCCAATATAAATAAAAATAATTCTATTTTTCCATCAATTAACTGATTGTTATCTGTTATAATTATCCAATTTAATAATTGAAATTAAAAAAATTTAAGCTTGCTTGACCTACAATGAGTTTCGAGTTAAAATAATTAAAAGTTTTTGAAAAAAAATCACAATTTACATGGAATAAATTCATCCATATGTAACATCAAGTATCAGAATTTTTTGTACAATAAATTCAACAAAAACTGCTTATCTGATATTATTAATAATGTAGATGAAATATAGATTGAAATCACATGGTACCACAGTAAGTAAAAATTCAATAAAAATATAAAATGCGCACGTGCGATGAAAATCACATGTATAACTCTCTAAACTGTAAGGTTTTACTTCAAAGGCTATTTTATCTTTTTTTTTTTTATATTTTAATTTAATTTAATTTTTTTTTTTGACTTGAAAAATAAATGAAAAATAAATGTTATTAAAGGAATGGGGATGTTCTTTTGATTTATGCTCGCGTGTTTATTCAACCATGATCGTAAAGAAAAACATGAATTATATATATAAATAAATATATATGTGTATGTAAAGGTGTCCATAATCTAAAAGTTACGATGAACCAACGTTTATAAACGATAGTTTTTTTTTATTTCTTTATTTTTGTATATTTTTTTTTTCTATTACTCTGATCGAATCACTTTGGAATGTGTTTAATGAAAATAGCGAAATAAAATTTTTACGAGTCAAAAAAAAAAGATAAAATAAATAAATAATAATATAATGATAATTTTTTTCTATACTATTGAAAGTGCTCTTGGGAAAAATTAGATATATAAATGTCTGTTTAATAATAAAAGCATCAATCTATAGCAAATGCAAAAATAAGCAAAAAAAAAAGATTTTGGAAGTTGGTACAGGAATAGTGATGTCCAACGAATATTTTTACTTTTTTATTGCTCAGTAATTCTTGAATAAATAAATTTTATATCGAAAAACATGAGAGTATGCAAGACTGGGATACTTTTACTTACATATTATACAAGAATATATTTTTTGAAAAAATAAATAAATGAAATTTATAAATATTAAGTACAGCTACTATTCGATCGTTGTCAATATAATTTTATACATTTATTTTTATATTTTGTGTATTGTTTCAAATTACAAAATTCGAGATTGTCACTGTAGCTAAGTTTTATATCAAATATTTTTATACCCATCAAGATTATTTTAGAGATTTTTATGACAAACTTGTGCAATCCGTCTTGACAGCACTTTAGTTAAAGAGCTTACAACGATATATAACATAAAATGTCGTCAAAAATATATAAACTTATTGACATAAAATCTATAAAAATAATAGTAATAATTTATATTATTTAAAAGTGAATAACTGACCATTTTTATATCTCAAAAATAAAAATACAAATATATTTAATCAACATCTAAAAATATAGATTCATTTTGGCATTTTAAATTTAACATTATCTTGATAATTTTGTTGTTAAAACCATTTCCAGATAGAAATTCGTTGTTGCAATTATTAGTTAACGATCGTTCGAATGTAATATTATTCCATAATCTATATTTTCCAATTGCTTGTATTTCAAGAAGAAAATTATATGCAAAAGTATGATTATTATTTGGTTAATGATGATCTCATATCAGTATAATGCTAGCGGTGTTATTGTGGCTTATTATAATGTTTAATTTCTACCTGAGGCATGTTTATTTCATGTATATCATAACAATCATACAAAAATTTTATAATAGTAAAATATTTAAAATTGAAAATTTTGGTTATATACATAAATTGTATAATTTAATATCAAATTTTATTTTCAAATACTTGCGTTTAAAAATGAAGAAAAAAAAAAAAAAACCATAAATCATATATTATGGAAATAAATTCAAGTGTAGAATTTATTTATTTATTATTTTTTCTAAAAACAATTAATCATAGCTAAAAAAATAAAATTCATCATTGAATTTAATATATATAAATTTACACTTATAGCTATTACAAAAACAAATATTGAACACAAGTGTGGTCAATTTCTGTGTGACCTAAAACCACATTTATATCCGGCTATTTGTGTAGTCAGTCATCAAAAGAGAGGTGAAATCAAATCACCCTGAACAAACCACCTAATGATGGTAATAAGCAACCTGTGATTTCCTGTATGCGTATAAATACAAATGGGATATTTTAGTTGGTCTAATTATTCAGTCATTGTTTACATGAAAATACTTATTATTAAATTTTGACGCAAAAAGTAAAAAATAATTTGTTTTTTTCGATAAATTTTTAAATTCTTTAACGAGTATATTGGCAATAAAAATATTCAAGAATTGAATAAAAAAAAATTAAATAATTTAAATTATCATTTAACAGCTGTTTAATAAATGTTTAATAATAAAAAAAAAAAAAAAATTTATTGTTTAACTTGTTAAAAAACTATTGAGGATATAAAAAACCCTTTTTTATTTATTTTTTTTTTAATTATACAATTTTTTAACTTTTCTTTTTCTACAACACAAATTCAATTGGCATTCCGTTTCATAAAAAACTAGCACAAAATAACAAAAATTTTAACTCAGTCTAATTAAATGTCAACGAGGAAATGCGGGGGATGAATAGTATCCGCGTTTGACATCCGGGAAATGCCCGTTATCCTACTGGACCTAGTCCTGTACCTCAGTCAACGCATTCTTTTCATAGTTAACATCAAATTTTTTTTTTGTTTTGATATTTATTTGACTCAGTAAGACTCAAATTGCTAAAATATTTATAGAGAAAAAAAAATATCTCTCTAGCTGATTGTAGGCTTTATTTTCAATTCAATTTTATTTGATAAATAAAACTTTTTTTCATTGTAAACATCAATGTATCAATCTCATATGATTATATAGTGTATTAATGATGATGAGTTTGATGTAATATTAATTTATCTGAATTTTAATTGAAGTTTAATAAAGTTTGTTTATTTTTTTAAATAAAAAATTCACTGCTGAAAATTACTAGGTATCAATTATAATTAGATAAATCAAATCATGTGTCAATTTAATTGTCAAAGAGAAATTTAAAAAACAAGGTCAAAAATATAACGAATAAAATAAAATAATTTTTTTTGTAATTTTGATATAATTTAATGTTGCCTCATTTATGATTCATAAGTTATGATGAAGCTGTATATAATCGACAATGGATAACATTTTCGGAAATGAAACAAACGGACGCGAAACATCCTGTCTGTATTGCGATACATCCCATATTTAGTTATGATAAAGTAATAGAATCAAAACTATACTCATATGAGAATTTAAAGAGATAAAATATCATTTAATTAAAAAAATAAAAATTATACTTTTTTAGCTATAATTTGATAAAAGCTTCAATGAAAGTTAAATTTATAAAAAAAAGAAAAAAACATTTCGATGTTTTGTAGATTTTATTTGCTCAAAGTATATTATGATAAACAAACAAAGAAAAAAAAAAAAATTTAATTGATCAAGTAAACTTGATAAAAAACTTTATAAATTTTACAAAGAAAATTTATTTATTTTTAAATTCATCTTGTTATATAACAACTTACTTTATATAAATTTAAGAATTAAAAAAAAAAAAGTAAATATATAAATTGTTGCAAATATAAGAAATTCAGTTTATAAAATGTCATAATTATTTTTTATTTTCTTTTACGAAAATTGTTTCTTTTTATTACAAGTATTTGTATTTTTATTATTATAATAATAAAAATAATAATAATAATTTGTTCATGTATTTTCTCAAAGCTTTTGTTGAAAACCTTCTTAAAAATATTTTAAGAAAGCTCTGAATTAAACACTAAGAAACCATAAATATAATTATTTATTTATTTATGATCCAGCATTTTCTTTTTTTATATAAATATTATACAATTTCCAAACACCAAATGTAACAATCAATGACAATTGTTTAATCATTTATTACGATTTACAAAAAAAAAAAAAGAAAAAGAAAAAATTTCAAATAATTCCATGTTTTTAAATTAATAATTTAAAATAAAAATTAATTAAATTATAAATTAATAATGTCAATGTTTACAATAATACTAAAGCTCAATTGATAATATTGTTGAAACTGTTATTGCAGATATAAAAATAATAAAATAACAAATTAAATAAATAATTGTATAATTTAAAAAAAATAAATAAAATTGATTAAACTGATTTATTGATATGGTCTTTATTTGGTTGGTTAAATATGAAAGTATATAAAATAATAATTATAAAATAAAAAAAATAAATAATTGCATAAATATATAGATCAATATAATGGTATGATGACATTCATAATATTATTTGTTGGTCATGTTACGAGGAATGTATGCTTTGCACTCAAAACTTGCTTGTTCAAACTAACTTTACAGATTTTCACAAAGGTATAAATACATTTCAATTATTTTACCCTTTCTCTTTTGATTGTTTTCAATATACAATATAAATTTTCAATGTTCATGTTCAATACATAATATCCAAGTATAATATTGTATTGTATTAATGATTTATAAACTTTTATTTTATTTTTTTTTCATCAACTGTGTGTAAGTTAACGTTTTTCAAAGGTCAAAATCATTCTAAATTTTTTTATACATATTTAGTTTTTTATCTCTTCTTTTTAGTAATTGGCTTTTCTAATTGGAATTATATACATATTTTTTTTTTGCAAAATAACAAGTCTAAATAAAAAAGAAAAAAGATATACATCCTGTTACATTTCTGCTCATTGAATTCAGAAAAATTAGCTCACATCAAAATTTATAAAATGATACATAAAAAAATAAATACATCTATATATTTATTAAATGAAAATATCATGTGATAAAATATATATATATACTCATTATAATCTCTTGTAAAAAATATATATAGTAGCCAAGTTATAAAACTACAAGTAGCATAGATGAGAGTTTAAAAGTTGAATGATTAGTGAAGAATACTTCAGGTCAAATAAAAAATAAAAAAAATCTCTAAGAGATATGCCTCAGGATAAATTTGAACAACTGACAAGTGACTTTCCTAGTGTTGTTTTGTCGATGATGCTGAGAAAAATAAAAAAGTAAGGGCAAAGAAGTATATATAAAAGTAAACTTGAAATGATGGCATTTTGACTTTTATTTTTGAGTAGAATTATATATATATATACACCTATTTAAAAAGCAAGAATATATTTAGCTATATATGATCGTGATAAAATAGTTAAATGAAAAAATAAAAAATTAATCAAAATAATTTAATCAAAAATTATAATAGTAATGCTTCAATATATATTTTCAAATGACTAAATTGTTTTGTCATTTATCAAATTATAATAATAAAAAAATCAGAAAAATTTTTATAATGAAAAATTCAAGTAAAACATAATTAATTTTCTTTTAAAAAAATTAAAAATATATAAAAATTCTTATAGAATTAAATATCTGTAAAAAAATGTTATTTTATTTTAATTAAAAAATTATGAAAATTATTAGAATTTAAAATCTGAATGAATTATTAATTTATTTTTTAATTAAAAAAAATGAAAAAATTTTATAGAATTAAAAATTTTAATAAAAAATAAATTAATATTAATTGAAAAAATAAAAAAATTTTTATTATATTATAAATTATTGTTTTTTAATTTTAATTATTTATTTAAACTTGTTATATTTAAATACTTTATACTAGCTCAAAAAATATATTAATTCCTTTATAGTTGATAAATAAAAAAATAAAAAAAAAGATTAACTCTCATATGCCACAAGATATTTTGACTTTTATTTTGTTAAAAATCATACTGGTCGTACCATTTGAAATAGTCAAGCTCTTTTAGTATATTATTTTTCATTTTATTTTAACCTCAGGATAAAGAAAAAAAATTATCATGATATATATGAATTTATATATTTTTTCATCATCAAAGCACTTTTAATCTTTTCACTTAAATAAAAAAAAAAAATTCTAAAAAATCTAATAACTTGTTTATCCAAAATATATAATTTATAGATAATACTTTGTGACAATAATCTGAGACTGATACTGCCCACTGTAAATTTCTTACTTTTTCAGAGACCTTTTTATATTTTTTTATATTTTTTATATTCTCGTTAGTATCAATTTTATTTTTCTCTACATCTTGGTCATTTTATTATTATTATTATTATGATACTTTATTTTTTTTTGATAACTAAGTTTCTATAAAATTTATAAAATCAATAAATAAAAATGAAAACCAATTTAAAACTTGCTGTGAAAAAAATAATGGTAAGAATCTAGTAGTTAAAAACTAAAATTAAATATATACATTAGTCCGAGCTTTTACGTTTTTTTTTTTTTTGATGATAATTTTTTAGAATTTATTTAAAGAAATCTGAATTAATGATGAACAAACTGATATAATCATCAAATTAGTGACGTCAAATATTTATGTATATTCATATTTACATAAACTGAAAATCTTGTTGACATTTGTTGATTGTGAGATGATTCTATATTTCATTTGATCAATATAATTCGATTGCGTCTCTGTAGATTAATTATATATATATACAATATGTGTATATACAAACAACAAAGATACTTTATTTGTTGATACATGAGTTACACAACTTATTGGTCATTAGAAAAAAAAATTTAATTAAATATTTTTATTTTTGTACTCTTTGTTTTATTAGTATTTTACTAGACTTGATTATATAACTAATTAATTAAATTTAATTTAAGATACAAGTTAAAAAATTTATTTAACGTAAAATTAATTAAGTTTATGAATATATATAAAATAATAAAACTAAACTATAATAATTAAATAGTTTAGAAAATTTATTGTCAAATGAAAATTAATTTTTATATTATTTATATTTTTATATAAATAAATTGTAATGTGAATTTTAAATAATTAATATTATTAATTTTCATTTCAATTTTTAAATTCATATTAACATAAATATTTAATTTTTATTTCAAGTTAATGCACATCAATTAATTCATAATTTTATCAAATAATTTATTTAATTTTTTGTGAATCAATTAACGACAACATCATACATAAATAGTACTAATAATAATAATTCCAATAATTATAATTTTGAAAATTCAAAATAATAATCAAAGTTAAATAATATAATTTAAAAAAAAATAAAATATAATTTCACAAAGATATATATATATAAATGAACAAAAAAAAATCAAACAAAAATTCTATCATTGTGAAAAGAGAATTTTAAATATGAAATTTTAGACGATGTAGTTTTGCCTTCAACTAATGAGCCACAAAAATTATTATTATGATGAAGGTATATGTATAATATACATCCTGTAAAAACCTCATGTCATTGAGGCGTTTATTTCAAGCATTGAATATCGCCATTACCACTTTCATCATCATCATCATCATCATCACCACCATCCAGTTGTCGTCATTCTTCAAAATCTCTCTCAGGTCATTTTTATTCAGCAACCATCTGATGGTGTACATATATATGTGGACCTCACTAAGAGTTATTTGTCTCAATGGCTTTAGCATTATTCTGAATTAAAATGCATTTATAACCCCAAGCTTTTTGGTTTCTTTTTGCTATAAAGGTGCATGTATATACTGGTGGATGTACCTGTATATTTGTTCTCTTGGGTTATATTAAATTTGTTAATATCATTAGAGAATATAATCAAGTCATATTTATAATTTTGAGAATCAATAGTGGTGTCAAGGGTGTAATTAACTGACTGGTTAAAATATTAAATGATCATAACAATCGTTGCCAAAAAAAAAAAACCAAAAATATAGTTGAAAAGGAAGAACTAATTACTAATTTGTATTTTAAAAATGTCAAATACATTTAACAGGTATTAATGAATAAATATTAAAATTTAAATCTTATTAATATTTTTTTTGGCAAAATTTATTTATGTCATTATTTGACTAAATTATATAAAATTAAATTTAATTGTTAAAGTTTTTTTTAATTGTATAAAACTGAATGCTTTAGAAGTTTATTCCTATCGTTTCTTATAAATCTACGGTTATATAATGTATTTATATATTTTTTTTTCATGTCATGCTACTTGATTTGTGGTTCATTGATCTTTTAGGTTTATTTATTTTAAAAAAAAAAAAAAAACCCAACCAAAAAAACACCTATAGAATAAGAATAAAATATATTAAATATTTTTAATCTGATGATGAATGGAACAATAATTTTTTTTAGCCAAATGAATTTATATATTTTTTTTTCATGTCATGCTACTTGATTTGTGGTTCATTGATCTTTTAGGTTTATTTATTTAAAAAAAAAAAAAAAAAAACCCAACCAAAAAAACACCTATAGAATAAGAATAAAATATATTAAATATTTTTAATCTGATGATGAATGGAACAATAATTTTTTTTAGCCAAATGAATATAATATATGTAGAGATTGTAAAGAGGTATATGTACATTTTTACTTGTCGATTTAAAGCGCCAAGCTGTCTGCCATTGGCCACATGACGACAAGGCCATGGCATTGAGTCATTATTTTTATTGCAAAGTATAAATACAATCTCGAATAACTTATCTATGTAATTTCATGTTTTTTATAAACCTTTTAATGAAAAATAAATGATCATCAAAATAAATTTTGAGTTATATATATTCAAAAAATCAAACAACCAAAATAATTTTGAGAATTTCATTTGAGATATTTGATTGAATTCAAATTGAAAATGATGTTATAATCTTTGTGGATATTAATTCATTTAATTTTCAATTTACAAATCATCATTGATATTAAATGACAATTATTTTACTAATTAACGCAATTGAAAATTTGAATTGGTTAATCAACAATAGATTATTGATTTTTGAAATAATGACATTACATTTTTTAAATTGATTTTTTTTTTTTTAGACAAGTTTTATATTATACGACCTTTTTTTTTCTTTAAATTTATTATTTTTTTAATCAAATTAATATAATATATAAATTTTTATAGAAAGTAATGGCTACTGACAGTGATTTTTTATTTTTTTGCATAAAATTTGTTGAAAAAAATTTTTAAAAATTTACTGATTGCTGTCAGTGTATATGAAATACTTGAATGCATATGTTATATCAAAAAATTAAATTAAATAAATGAAAAATTCAGTAAAATATTAATTGGTTGGTATATGCATGGATAGTGCACGATTGGGGTAGCAAATGAACATGCATTAAGGCTTGTAGTTTAATCGAGTGCAATTACAGCCATATCAAGTTACCAAGCTGCAGTTGTAATAGAAAAAATGTCTCATCTTACTTTCTTTTTTAATGTACATATATGTATAATACTGATGGTAAAACAAGTCCTCAATTCTATCTCTAAAATGCTAAAATGCAAGTTTAGCAAATGCATGGAAAATAAATATATACTTTAACGATTATGCACTTAGGACTATCAATGGTCAAACTATCCCGACAATATTGTGATAATTAATCATCAAACTAATTAACGTTTCAAATAGTATAACTAACTCGTTATCA
This sequence comes from Lysiphlebus fabarum, assembly GCA_011426435.1. Classification (NCBI taxonomy): domain Eukaryota; kingdom Metazoa; phylum Arthropoda; class Insecta; order Hymenoptera; family Braconidae; genus Lysiphlebus; species Lysiphlebus fabarum. Next base: position 108,036 of record WSYQ01000450.1, read on the forward strand.
TTTTATTTTTTTATTTGGCATTTTATATTTTGTAAAATTCTTTATTTAAATATTTTTTCAGTGCATGAAAATCTGGTTATTAAAATATTTTTAATTTACTAAAATTATACTATTTTTTTATTTCTACATTTTCATATAAATTATATACATAAAAAAAATTTTTACAAACGGAATTTTTCATGTTATTTCATTCAGTGTATAGTAGAAAAAAAAATGGAATTATAATTTTTAAAAGTGAAGGAAATGGATTTGTATAAAATGAAATATTATACTTTTAAAAAAAGTCATCAAACTATCAAAGTAGATTGCAATTGTATATAAAAAATGATTTCAATAATGAAATGCTTGTCGGCACTTTTTGAGATTTGATTATTATTGGATCAATTTTTATGGCAATTATATATCACATGTTTATACTTTTTTTTTTTTTTTGATGACTCAATTAATAAAAAATTTGTAACTACATGCTCAGTACATAATTTATTGTTATACTTTGAATTAATGCATGAATATGTACTCAAGATTGCATTGCATAAAACCATTAAAATATCAATATATATATATAAAGATATGCAGAATTATTCAAGTAGAATTTTTTTTTATTCTTTATTTTTTTGGTTGGATAATTTTTTGAAAAGAGAATATACTACATTGACAGAATTGTAATAAAATGAAAAGAGCATATGAATTTTATAGACATGACTTTGATGGATTTAGATATTATAAATAAAAAATTGTAAAATGTAAATTTTAAATCTTCAACATCATTGAATCATTTGCTAAAAATTGCATTAAAATTTTTACATTTAATTTATTTTTTGACAAAAAATAAATAGTAAAATAAAAATACAAACACAAAGCTGTTTTAATCATCGTTTTATTTATATTTTTCATTGAAATAAAAAAAAATTCTGTTTTTAGGAATTTACTTTTAACATTTTAGCTAAATGTTGAATGACCATTAACAAAAAAAAAAAGAATATAGATCTAATTTTAACTGCAAGTTAAAATAAAAATTCTAAATTTAAAAAAAAAAACAAAAAAAAATTACATTAACTACACAAAATTAATTATAAATAAATAATTTATGTAGATATTATATAATATATTATAATCACAGTGTGTGTTTATAGAAAATCAAATATTCAATTAGTCAAAATATAAATCATCTATATATGACCTAAATATTCTTTGAGTTAATATGCGTGTATATTATTAATTTTATGAATATAACATGAAAATTAGATTTGGTTTTGATATATCAATCGATAAATTCAATGTCAATGCTTATTGTACAAGATTATAATATATATTTTCAGCTTCAATATGTGTGGAGGCGTGATTCTCGATATATATTTCGAGGCTCAATTCACACAAAATTCTGTTCTCGGCAGAGACAAATGGAATTTCATAAAAGCAATGTACAGCTTCATTACTCTTTATTTTTACTTTTTTTTAAATATTTATTTATATGATTTTTTAATCTCTATTTTTTACTAAAAATTTACTAAAAATATTTTATTGAAATAATTTATTTTTGTTTTAAAAATCTCTTTAAATTGATCAATTAATTACTCAAAGATGATGAAATGATTTTTAATTATACAAATAAATTATATTTAATATATTTTTTTTTTCATTTATTCATATTTATTTGATAAAAAAATTAAATTTAATGAAAGTAAGACTCTTTTTTTTTTTTTTTTTAATACTTGATAGATATATTTTTTATTCTGAAAGTATAAAAGCATCAGTTGACCCAAAGCACGCACACTTGCTATTTTTAATTTAACTGAAAAATGTGATTTTTTTTTTTAGTTTAAATAAAAAATTTTTTATCTTTTTTTTTTATTAATTTAAATATACATATAACATTTCTGTTAACGAAACAATTTTAATACTCCAAAAGTCATTTTGAAATAATTTTTTTTTTTTTTTTTTAACAAAGTGATTATTGTATATACTTATATATAAAAAAAAATAAAATAATAATTCAAACGATATTGGTTTTTTTGTTGAATTAATAAAGTTTTTTAATTAACGTTTTATTAATATTAAAAATATGTTTTTTAATATATATACAAACGAGGTTGATTAAAAAATATGGTGAGGATAAATATTTATGTTAAATTTATACATATATATGGGTATTTATAAAATAATATCAAAGTAAATCAATAAGCTTATTGAACTCGCGTTATCATTAGACGTATTGGTGAGGCACTAATTAATAGAGATACTATAGCAACAGTACACAACTCATCCACACATGTCTCATACACCTGTGATTATACAGAATTGTAAACGTGTTTCACAGGCGGTGCAACCATCAGAAACAAGGGACATGGACCAGTCACGTCAATTGGATTAATTGCAAGTGTCATTATTATTTGTATTTATATATCTATTATTTATTATTTTATTTTTA